>VDFB02138270.1:22167-68644 GCA_007258455.2 Sequoia sempervirens
CTATTTGAGCTATGTAAAACTTCATAAAAAAAAGCTATTAGAGTTCTTTCCTGTACACGTCCTTTTTCCCTTCAAAATTGTAAAGCAGAATACTTTCAGTTGTGATTTAAAAATATATAAAGGAAAAATATCTAAAGGACAAAATAAAGGAAAGATAAACCAAGAAAAATGCCAAAAGTTTGTCCTATACCTAGAATAGGATAATGCTTGTAAGGTTGATGAAATATGAGAGCGACATCAAAGGTGATGATATGAAAAAAGCCACCAAATTGGAAAAAAAACATGTTTTTTTGATTGTATAAATAATCTTTCAGAGAGTAGGTCAATGATCCAAATTGGATCAGTTAAGTTGCACTTAACTTGGCAACCTAAATGTTCTTATGCGAGCTAACACCCTATGCTAAACAATTTTGAAGGTTCATTCCTGCAAATAGACACCTAAAAGGAGTAGTAGAAGATGACTGCCAAAGAAAAATAGCGGAAGAGGTGCACTGGAACACGACTACTTAGAGTGACTAGACTGGACAAAGAAAAAGGACAGTGGTGGTGAGTTTGACCAGGGTGGAACATGTGTCACTAGTTTGGCTGTTTTGATGAAATTGGGCATCCAAGATGGTTCTGTCTGCAGCTGAACATGTTGCAGAAAACAACACAGACAAAATAGATGGAGTCTAAAGGATATGGGATATGTCTAAGACTCTGAAGGTTTTTTTTCAGGGACAGGGATAATTGGGCTTACTCTTGACTCTTCTTGTAACTCTATCTTGTTAAAACCTCCAAGAAAGGTCATGGTAGTTGGTCATTCCTTAGGGTTTTTAAAGCAAGTCAGTTGTAATTGCTGATGTTGCTTTAAGTCCTAATGAAATTGAAGCAGGATTTTAGGAAGTCTGAGAGCATTTGAGAGTTTGTATGGTGTGGAAATTGCTGTTTTGTGCAAGAGAAGTTGATGAAGGACCATTGGAGGGCATTAAACTATTGTAACAGATCACGAGATAGTGGTTTGAGGAGGAGACCTCTCAATCTTATTGAGTTTTCCTCCTTTTTTTGGATTTCTTCAGGTCATATTGCTGTTATTTTTGGTTTTAGTTTCTGATTTATGCTCTTACTCACGGATACTTGCTTCTTTCCATTGTTCATGACTCTTACCAACTCTGGACAACTTTTATATATGTTATGGGCTATTGCAATTTCCCCAGATTTTTGATGACAGTTAATTTTATTTTCTACATTTTTCCTTTATACAACATGTGGCATGGAAAATTTCTTCCAAAATTCATCTTGCTCCTAACTGTTAGATTCAAAAATAAATTGAAGCTACCTAAAAACTAGTGTAAGAAATAGGTCAAATAAAACTATTCTATCAATGATACGAAATCAAAAAGCGAAATAGAGTTAGATCCCACAAGAGAAATAGAAATATTTAAGAAGTAAAATAGCATTACCAGAGCTTAAAAAGCATGAATGAATAACAAGCTAGGGAAGTGGATACATATATATAGGAAAGAGGGGAGGCAAGATCAATGAATGAGAAAAGTAGCTCCTACTATCCAAAAATATGTGGGAGTTGTACTTATAAATATGCCATCTACTATTATTATGACCTACTCATTACAATTAAGCAAGATAAACTAAATGTGTAGGAAATACATAATATCCAACTAAGGAAAATAAAAAGCCTACACTAACACCCTTACCAAACACAACTTAGGTGGGTGAAAAGATGGGTTTTAGTAAATGAAGCTTAATGAGGTACCCATGTAAAAATAGATCCCTCCAAAATTAGAAACCCCCTCTCCCCCAAATAGAAAGAGAAAGGACCCCTCAAAGGAGAGACAAAGAAAAGACTAAGTAGCCCCCTGCGAAGTAGTGTCCTGCATCCCCAACAAAGCTCGTAAATGAAGGAATTTTCTTTTTGTAAAGGGTTTGGTGAAGATGTTGGCAATTTACTTAGAAGTTGGGAAGTATCAAAGGTCAATGACTTGTCCATGGATAAGCTCTTGAATGTGGTGCATGCGACTTTTTGTGCTTGGTCCACTGATGATGGACCGAGTTCTGTGAAATTTGTATGGCATCTAGGTTGTCACAAAATATGATTGATGGTTGTCTAAACTGGATACCAAACTCAATGAGAATATGTTGAAGCCAAATGGCCTTAGTAGTGGCATTAATAACCACCAATACTTGGCCTCAGTGGAAGATAGAACAATAGTAGGTTGCTTCTTGCTCGACCGACAAATAAGACATGAACGAAGTGAGAAGCTCTAATCTGAAGTGGACATGTGATCTGGAGGATGGCTTGCCCAATTCGAATTTGTATATCCCACTAAGTCAATATTAGTGTTTGTTGTGTAAGGAATTCCAAAATTGTGAGTAACTTGAATGTGATGGAGAATCTACTTGGCTGCCTTTTAGTGCAGCTCATGGGGATCCTACATAAATTGAGAGACCACGCCTACACCATATGAAATAGTGGGCCTTGTATGAGTCAAATAAATGAGTCCCCAACAAGCTATCGATATAAGGTACCATCAACCAAGGGTGAAGAGCATTGAGCCTCAACTTTAACTCTAGAAAGAAAGGGAGTTGAAGTAGGGTTGCGGTTAGCTAGGTGAAATTGCGAGAGAAAGTCAAGAGCATACTTGGATTGTGCAATGATCTCAAAAGAAAATTGAGATATCTCAATCTTGAGAAAATAGTGCAACAAGGCCATGTTAGTCATCAAAAACCTATCATGAAGGGTAGTTTTCATGGTCAAAATGGATGAAAAAGAACCCCCCATAATGAATATGTCATCAATATATAGAACTAAAATGAGGAGAGAATAATCCTATTGTAGAATGCAGATAGCTGGATCCAAATGGCAATAAAAAACTCAATTGTGGGAAGGAATCAATCTTGGCATACCAAACCTGGGGGGTTTGTTTCAAGCCATAGATAGATTTCCTAAGTTTGCAAACCAAGGAACAATCTTGTAGAAAATTGTATGGCTGCTCCATGTGCATCTCCTCTTCAAGGTCTCCATGAAGAAATGCACTCTTCATGTCCATTTGGTGAAACTCCCAACAATGGGTTGCAATAGAGTTCATCATTGTAACAGGTGCAAAGGTCTTAGAGTAATCAAACTAGGAACTTGGGAAAACCCTTTTGCAATCAATTGTGCCTTGAACATATCCATTGACCTATCTTTTGCAAATTTTGTTCGATAGATCCATTCGCATCAAACAAGTTTCCTTCCCTTAGGAAGTAGGACAAGATTCCAAGTGTGGTTCCTAACCAAGGAACTGTACTCCTACATGGCAACATTCCACTTAGGAATGCCAAATGCATCATGAAAAGATTGTGGATTAGAGGCAAAAGCAATGTAAACATGTGGAAGTCCCTAAAACTATGAACGTGTTTGCTTGGAGTTTGATGGATCCCTAGCCCAATTGCCTATAGTCTATAGTGTCCGTTGAGCCCAAAGTGGACTTGAAGTCAAAGAATCAAGAGGAGAGTCCTCAACCTGTGAATGATAACTAGACGAGGGAGGAGGAGAATCCTCATCATCACTCTCAACATTCAAAGTGAAGGAAGAAGAGTCATCATCAAGAATTCACTTAGGTGGATTTGAATCCTTAAAGGTAATATCATCTAGCCCAAGTGGTTCCAATGGGAATGTAGAAGGATGAGAAGTGTCAAGAGTGAAACTGAAAGAGCTCTCCTCAAATGAAATACTCCTTTCAATGAACAACTTGTGTGTGGTATGGTGGAGGAGTTGATAACCCTTAACGCCATCTACACAACCTACAAATATGAAAGATCTATTTTGTGGATCCATGGCCTTTGGTTTCTCTACAAGAATGTGGGTCCATGTAGGAGAACCAAAAACTTTGAAGTGCTTAATTGTTGTTTTTCGACTATTCTTAGGTTTGAAAGGAGTGACTCCCTTCAAGGCTCAATAAGGAATATGGTTCTAGATATAACAGGCCCAATTCATGGTCTCCATCTGATACCAAGGTGCAAGAGGTCTAGAGTGTATTGTGTAGTTTTCCATTTCCTACAAACATTTGTTATTGCATTTTGCCACATCATTTTACTAAGGACTATATGGAAGTGTATGTTGCAAATCAATCCTCTTTGAAGTGCAATACTCCTCAAAATGAAGGTCCCAGACATTAAAAAGACATATTCAAGGATTGTTGCAAAACCTAAACATTTGGATGGAGAAGATACCTTGACATATGAGGAATGTGTGACAGAACCCCAAAACAACCTCTTAGACATGCATGTAACTGGTAATGATGAGGATTTGTTTGACAAAAAAGACAAAACAACAGCCTTGAATCCTAATTCGGATTCATCCAATGATGATTCTAAGGCTAATGACGTCCTAGATTATTCTAGTAGAGCTGATGTTTATGATGAGTTCACTAATGTACCTTCAGAAGAAGAGCATATTGAGAGTAATTATGACGATGTCTACAAATCAGCTAATGATGATGATTCTACATTTAATTTCAGTGATGATGATATGGGTGGTGTTCAGTTTGAACCTCAAACCAAGCTTATGGACGGGAATGACTATAATGATGTCAGTACTAGGGAGTTGGATAGTGATTTATTCATAGAGGCAACCAATCATGAGGAGTACAATGATCATATTTTTCTTGAATAGAGCAATCAGCCTTTTAGCACTTGGGATCCAGGTGTGATGGCCCCTAAGCATGACGAGGATCCTGTTTGGGAAGAGTTTACTTTGGACCATAGTGCTGTTCTAACTTCATCTCCACAGTTATGCATGAAGGATGGCATTGATGGCATTGATGGTGTTGTTCTTAATCTTAAAAACAAATCTGATTTTGTATTGCATGCTGCTGATCTAACTTCTCGGGAGTTATGCCCGAAGGATGATAGAGAGGAAGCTGATTTGGAGGTGCATGATTATGAAGGCCAATCATAAATTTGCATGGAGGTGTTGGGTCTCATAAGTCACATCCTTTGGAAGAAGGTTAACTAAGGGTAAATGAAGGTATGGTTGTGGCAGCTCTAACCCATTTTAATTATGTTCATAGGATGATGGCAGGTTTGTGTTGGAAGGCCCCTAATCATGACGGTTTTGAGGGAGGTCCATCTCTTGCCGACTTGCACGAACTTAAGGAGGCCTTGGTGGTAGCGAATCAAACTACCTACACTTGCGGATAGAGATCATCTCCTCACACTTGGTGAGATATCCTTTGATGCCTCGAGAAGAAAAGAAGATGATGTGGATAAGCTTTGTGAAGAGTTGAGCATGGCACACTCTTCATCATACACAATAGAATCTTGGACTTCTATGTCAGCCACATCCGATGAAAAACAATGCAACATGAAGATGGCAAAAAGTGGAGACATGGAGGAAGGACTTAAAGGGTCCTATGATGAAGTCATGAAGGTAGAAGAGACACATACACATGAAGCTTCAGCTTGCAGCCATGGGACATAGTTTGTGACACATGGTACACTTGATTTTCACTTGGAGACATCTCGAGGACCAGCACTTGTGGATATCCATCCACTCATGGAAAGAGAGATGATTGAGATTGAGGAAGACATCACACTTGGGCATGAGGTGAGGACTGATTTTTTGATGTATGACAGCAGTCCCTTTGTTGGTTTTCAGTTGTTTATGATATTGGTTTGTCCTTGATGACAAAACTGGTTCTTTGACAGGATGATTCCCAGCTTGGTTGGTGATATGATATTCAGTTACATTGGTGAATGATGTAAGAGACCAGGTGTTTCTCAACCTAGACTTCTGACGATAATACCAATTTTTGTTTATTTTGTTGTATTTTGTGATTTTTTTGTGGTTTTGCAGTAAAGTAGACTGGTGTGATTTTGAAATAAAATGCTATAAAATTCATAATAAATTCAAAGACGATCAATAATGCAGCAACTAACTTCCAGAGGGATGGCGAATGGATTTATTTCATTTGTGGAAAGATTACAATGCTAATCCAATGACATGCATATAAAAAGCAACATTATTTTATAAGGAACCTGATTAACTTGCAGCCACCAATATGAGATGACAAAAGGGGTACGGATTTCTAGAATGAAGCTTCTCCTGCCAATAAATGGATGAAATTGCCCCCAGGAACAAGGCGCCAACACTAGAGACAAAAAGAAGCAAAAAGGGAAGTCGATTTTCCTTGGAAGAAAAAGATGACTTGCAGCTGTAATGGTACGGCTGTGGCAGCAAACAAGGAGGCCGTACGACTAAGAAGAGGAGTACCAAAACACTGAATCAAGATGATATAAATCGCCCCTTTGCTTTGATGAATAATTTCTTCTCAAACCCTTACTGATTCTTCCTCTGTAAGCCCAAATATGACTTCTGAATAAAGTCACCTCGAGGGACAAGCTTCAATTGGTATTGCACAGTCTCAGTATGTCTGATTCTGAAGAGGGAACGTTCTCCAAAATTCAATGATTTGCAGAAACCCTTGTTTCACAAACCCCAAAGTTCTCAGAGAGAAAATAAGACAAATTAGAATAATTCACAATGAGGTTCAATTTGCCTTGAAGTGCAATATAAACTCTCTTCAATAAGTTGACCCAAAAAAGCAACTGATTAAGCATTTAATATTATAAAATTCACCCTTTGGAAACTTAGGGAAAAATATCATAATATGGCGTCCCATTATTAAAATGATTAATGAAGACATAATGATTAATAAAAATCGCCCTTTTAATATAAAGTATTAAATACTTTATATTATTCCATTGATATTTTAATATTTAATTAATTGACTTTATATTATAAAGTCACAACTTTAATATTTCTCCCAATATCATTAAATGCTTTGATATTCACTATCTGCTCACCAAACTGTCAAACTGGGTCGAAACTGAGTTGACCAACTGAACCAAGTTACCTGCCAGAAATAGCAACTCTTGCCTGCCTGACTTACTATAAATAGTAAATGCCTGAAACTGACTCTATAAGTCTCTGCCAAGGCCCAAAACTTGAATCAACTGATGGAGTAGTGTCCTCAAACGCTGGATAACTGCCAAAATAACCCTCTAAACACAACTGTCAGCCTACGAGGGTCTGAATGATAGGCTAACCCCTGAATCAACTGTACTGCCTAGGAAGGGGACATTACAGTCCGCCCTCCCTGAAATTGCTTGTCCTCAAGCAATCTCAGCTCTGGATGCTGTAAAATCTCCTCTGACTCCCATGTAGCATCCTCAACTGGCAAGTCTCTCCATTTAATCAAATACTCTCTGATGACCCGCCTCCGAAGATGTCTCTCTCTAACATCGAGGATGGCCTCAGGCACTAATATCAACTTCCCCTCATCATCAAGGGGTGGTAGTATTGGAGAGGGAATCACATGCTGACCCAATGCCTTCTTCAGGCGTGAAACGTAAAACACGTTGTGAACCCTGCTATCCGCCGGTAAGTCCAACTCATATGCAACCTCGCCCACTCGTCTGATGACTCAAAATGGACCATAGTAACGAGGTTTCAACTTCTCTGCACCACTCTTCTGCAGGGTGGACTGACGGTAAGGCTGTAACATGAGATACACCATGTCACCCACTGCAAAGGAATGCTCAACCCTTTTTTGATTAGCATACTGCTTCTGCTGATTCTGTGCCTGCTGAATATTATCTCTGAGAGACCTCATAATATCCTGTTGATCCTGCAACATATCACCTGCGCTGGGCACTCTGCTATCACTCAACACCAAATCCAAAAGGGTGGGCGCCTCATACCCGTATAATGCCATAAAGGGCGTCATCTGAATAGTCATGTGGTGAGTAGAGTTATAACAATACTCACAGAGGTATATCCACCTCACCCAAGCTCTCTGTTGTCCAGCTATATAATTACGCAAATATCCTTCCACCCACTTATTAACGATCTTCGTCTGCCCATTTGTCTCTGGATGGTAGCTGGTACTAGGTGTTAGTTCGGTTCCATAAAGTCTGAACAACTCTTGCCAAAAGTTGCTCATGAACCGACTATCTCTATCGTTGACTATAGTCCGCGGCAAACCATGTAACCTGAATACCTCTTTGAAGAAGAGCTCTGCAGTCTGTGATGCTGTGAATGTAGTGGTGATCGGAAAGAAGTGTGCATATTTTGTCAGCCGATCAACAACCACGTAAATACAATCTTTCCCTTGGGCTTTCGGCAAGCCCGTGATAAAATCCATTGATAAACATTCCCACTTTCTGTCAGGTATCGAAAGTGGATGAAGCAAGCCAACAGGATATGTGTGCTCCTGTTTGTTTTGCTGACAAACAGCGCACTCTTGCACATACTGAAGAACATCAGTGTTTAGCCCTTTCCAAGTAAACCATTCCCGTACCAACTTATATGTTTTGAAATAGTCGGGATGGCCCGCCATAGGAAGATCATGAAAGGCTTTCAAAACTGTATCCTTCAACTCTGAATCTGGAACCAAAAAAATCCACCCCTTGTAAATGATGAAGTCATTCACAACGGTGTATCTACTATCCTGCTCTGTCCCATCAACTATGCTAGAAGCCCATTGGTTCTTAGCATACTCTGCAATAATCCTGTGCCTCCAATCCTCGGAGATCTATGCCATAACATTCAACTGAGGTTTGCGAGACAATGCGTCAGCTACAACATTCTGCTTCCCCTTAATGAAGGTGATAGCAAAATCATACGATTGCAATTTACTGACCCATTTCTATTGCCTTTCATTTAAGTCTCGCTACCCAAGGAAGTGTTTCAGGCTATTGTGGTTTGTACGCACATTGAATTTATTGACCCATTTCTATTGCCTTTCATTTAAGTCTCGCTACCCAAGGAAGTGTTTCAGGCTATTGTGGTTTGTACGCACATTGAATTTACTGCACACCAGATATTGCCTGAACTTAGCGAAAGTGTGCATAATGGCTAACATTTCCTTGTCATAAATGCTATAAAATCTCTCAGGAGCCCTAAGCTTCCTACTCTCAAAAGCAATAGGGTGTCTCTCCTGCATCAATACGGCACCAATGCCCTCTCCTGAGGCATCACAATACAAATAAAAAGACTTCGTAAAGTCAGGTAGTGCTAGAACTGGACACGAAGTCATAATCACCTTGAACCTGTCAAAACATTCCTGAGCCCGCAGTGACTAAGCAAATGCCCCTTTCTTTGTCAGGTCAGTAAGGGGTGCGGCGTGTCGGGAGAACCCACTAACAAATCGTCTGTAAAAAGCACACAACCCAACGAATCCTCTGAGCTGGGTAAGGTTCTCTGGTACTGGCCACTCTACTATAGCTCGGACCTTCTTTGTAAGAGACTAGGTGTCTCTCAACCCAAAACACTGTCCGGTAATCTGAGTTTTTGTTTGTTTTCTGTATTTTTGACTTTTTTGTAGGTTTTTGCATATAAAGACAAAAATTTGCGATTTTGCTTGAAATGCTTGAAAAATTATTAATAAATTCTAGAAGACTATTTTGATTGAAATAAGTCTACCAAATTGAAGCCAGATGATTTATTAAACTTCACAAATAATCTCACTGGGAAATACAAACGTTACAATTAAAAAGCAACTAATAATTAAAGAACCTAGACATATTGCAGCTGCCAGAATGAAGACAATAAATGTACGGCCAAAGGATTGAAGCCAGTTACAACCCCCAAAATCCATGCTAGAACTCCAGGAGACCCTAGGCGCACAGGATGGAAGAAGCAGAAGACCCAGATTGAAGGCGTATATTCTAGTTGATGAAGTACGGCCCTTGCTGGTACAGAAAAGTACGGCCCAACCAGCAGCAATAAAAATAGTACGGCTTCAAGAAGAAAGTGCCAGAACACTGTGAAATGATCTCAGATAAGTCGCCACCAATAACTGATAAATAATCTTCTCAAACCCTTCCTGAATCGATTCAATAAGCACAACTGCAACCTTTGTATGAAGTCACCATGTTTGACAATCTTCAACTATTATTTCACAGTCTTAGTATGTCAGATCTTGAAGAGGGAACGTTCCTCAAAACCTGTCAATCTGCAGAAACCCTGGTTTCTCAAACCCCAATGCTCTCAGAGAGAAAAGATAACAAATTCGAATAATTAATCACATAAGTTCGATTTGCTCTTTGAAAGAATATATAGTCTTCTCAAAAATTTGACTTTTCTCATTAAATCCATTAAAATTGCATTTAATAATAAATATTCGCCCTTTTCAATACTTGGGCTAATATTTGATTAAATGGCGTCCCTTTTATTTTAATGAATATTAAATTCATTAAATATTAATTTTTTCCCCCTTAATTATAAAGTATTAAAAATACTTTATAATTTGCCATTTAAATATTAACTTTTAATACTTCATTAAAATGACTTTATAATATAAAGTCAAATTAATTATTCCTTCAAATATTATTAAATGCTTCTAATAACTCCCGTTTGTTCAACCAAACATCAAACTGGGTCGATACTGAGCTGACCAGCTAAACCAGGTGCCCTGCTCAAAATAGCAGCTTCCGCCTGCTGACTTAGTATAAATAGTAAGTATCTAAAAAACCTCTCTGAAAGAGTTTGCGAAGGCCCAACCTGAATCAACTGAAAGAGTAATGTTCCCGAACACCAGATAACTGCCTCAAATGATCCTCTACACACCTCTGTCGGCCTACGAGGATCAAAATGATAGGCTAACCTCTAATCCAGTTGTACTGACTAGGAAGGGGACATTACATTCTCAGAGTCCATACTGACTCCCTTGGCACTGATGATGTGCCCAAGATACAACTCAGCCATGCCTAGCTCACACTTGGACTCCTTGGCATACAAGGACTCCTCAGCCAAAATACCCAGAACTGTATCCAAGTGAGCTAAATGCTCCTCCCATGACCTACTGTACACCAAAATGTCATCGAAGAAGACCAACACATATCTCCGCAGTTGAGAGCTGAAAACTTTTTTCATTGTAGCCTGAAAGGTAGCAAGGGCGTTGGTTAGACCAAAAGGCATAACCAAGAACTCGAAGTGACCACAATGGCACCTGAAAGTGGTTTTCTCTATTTCCTGCTCCCTCATCCGAATCTGATGGTACCCGGATCTCAAGTCAATCTTCATGAAGAAGATAGCACCGTGCAACTCATCAATCAACTCATCGATGTGGGGTATAGGGTACCTGTTTTTGATCGTTCTCTTATTAAGCTGGCGGTAATCTATACACATTCGTAGTGACCCATCCTTTTTCTTCACCAATACAACCGATGAAGCAAAAGGTGACTTGCTAGGTCTGATATGCCCCATAGCCAACAACTCACTGATTGTTTTCTCTATCTCATCCTTGAGGTGTTTCGGATGTTTGTAGGGTGTGATCATAATGGGCTTTGCGCCCTTCTCCAACTCGATAATGTGCTCGATGCCCTTGTCTGGAGGTCTGCCAAGTGGAATATCACTAAACACTTTAGAGTGTTTAGTCCTCAATACCTGAATGTCAGGATGGTACTCAACCTTCTGCTGCTCCTGTTGTGCTGGTAACAACATACACTCTGCAGCCCAATCCACCATATCATGATGAATGAGCCTCTCCATCCGTCTAAAAGATACCATTCTCAAATTACTTTCTCTGATGGCTTTTATGACATGTGGTTTCCCGTTTACTTTGAACTTCATCTCCATGTCTCGAAGATTGAGTGTGAACTCACCCAAATCGTGAAGCCATGCCATCCCAAGTACCACATCAATATCTCCCATATTCACAATGTAGAATTCAGCCTTGAATTCATAGTTGTTAAGCCGCATCGGAAGATCTGTTATTCTCCTATCACATTTGAGGGTGTACCCATCAGCCACCTTGACTTGAATACCCTCAAACTCCTCAGTCTGTATGCCTCGTCTCTCTACCAATCGTGCATCTATAAAGTTATGAGTGGCACCAGTGTCAAGTAGAGTAATCACTTGCTGACCTGCTAGGAGCCCACGTAGCCTAAAAGATCCATCTCTCTGAAGACTAGTCAAATGTGCCTCCTGTAACTTCTTTCCTCTCTCATTTTCACTATCATTTTCAGACCTTTCATCATCTGAATGCTCTGAATCAGCTCGCTAGTCTGACAGATCAGATTGCTCTTCACCCTCATAAAACCACTCCATCTAATTATTTTTGACCTTAGGACGAAGAGGGCATACATGTTTCTCATCATAAGGTGCCTTGCACCAAAAACACAAGTTTTTCTTGCGTAAATCATTCAATGTTTCCCTGTCAAATGGTGGTGCATTTCGTTTCTTAGGATCAGGTGGATCCTTCTTCCTGTCAAATGTTCTATTCCTGTCAAATGGTCTGTTAGGCCTCGAATAAGGTGTTGAGCCTGAAGAGAACTTGCTGCGAGGTGTTGCAAGCTCCATACTGCGTGCCTTCCTGATTGCCTCCTGAAGAGTAGGAGGATCAAATGCCTTGACCCAACCTCTCATCGGCTCAAACAATCCCTCGATAAAAAGAATGACAAGTCTTCTCTCTGAAATACCTGTCACCATGACTGCAACTTTCTGGAATTCACCAATGTAGGCATCCAAACTACCTGTCTGCCTGAGCTGAGCTAGCTCCCTAAAGTAAAGTTCTGGATCCTTCTTATCAAAACGCTCTATGACCCTATTCGTGAACTCCTGGTAAGTAGTAATCGTGTGATGACCTAGTGTATACATACCGTGATGCCACCAATCATTTTCCAACCCGTCAAGATGCAGTGTAGCAAACTTAATGGCCTCGTCCTCCTGCATAGGTCTCAATGATAGGTAATTGTCTAACTTCTGTACCCAAGACCTTGCTGAGCTCTTACCCGAGCCATCAAAATAGGGCAAGGTAATCTTGCTGATTGCATGCTGAAGATCCCGATTCATCTGTGGCAGTGGCTGCTGGTGCTGAGGAGCTCTACGCTCAAACCTACCTCCCCCTCTGGGTTTATGCACATCCATGAATTCATGAAAAGACAAAGACTGCCTGATCTCAGGAGCCAATGTCGAATACTCTCCGAAGTATCTGGTCACATCTGCCACTGACATACCATGCTGTGGATGAAACTCCGGCTGGTGACCCTTCTGCTCTGGCTCCGGAGTCGAAGGAGCCTCTTTGGATAAAAATGTAGGTTTTCCAAGCTTACGCTCATGCAAGATAGGTGACGACTGCCGCTGTACTGACACCAGTGGCTGGTCTATGCCTGTAGTCCCGCTTGCCTGTCCTATCTGAATGTAGTGTTGTTGAGGCGGAGTATACTGCCTCATCGTGCCCATCAACTAAGACATCATGTCCATCATATTATCATGTCTCCGTCTAAACTTAGTCTCTGACATCTCACCCTCGGTAGGATCTTTCCCTGTATCCCTACGAGACTCCGTAGGAGTCTCACGATCTGCCATGAGTGTGGTGACACTGTTTTCACTGCTATTGGAACTGGATCTATGTATACCCAGAACCCCTAATACTGTCTCACCTTCAAGAATAGGTGGACTTGTCCAATCCTCAACTCTGCCTGTTCCTCTACCCTTACTGTAGAAGATAATGTCTCTACTCATGAAAAAGCATCGAAAAAGCACACATTTAACTGAAAAAGCACAGGCTAGCAGGAAAACTGTGCTCTGATACCACTGTAAGAGACCAGGTATCTCTCAACCCAGACTTCTGACGATAATACCAATTTTTGTTAATTTTGTTGTATTTTGTGATTTTTTTGTGGTTTTTGCAGTAAAGTAGAATGGTGCGATTTTGAAATGAAATGCTATAAAATTCATAATAAATTCAAAGATGATCAATAATGCAGCAACTAACTTCCAGAGGGATGGCGAATGGATTTATTTCATTTGTGGAAAGATTACAATGCTAATCCAATGATATGCATATAAAAAGCAACATTATTTTATAAGGAACCTGATTAACTTGCAGCCGCCAATATGAGATGACAAAAGGGGTACGGCTTTCTAGAATGAAGCTTTCTCCTGCCAATAAATGGATGAAATCGCCCCCAAGAACAAGGCGCCAACACTAGAGACAAAAAGAAGCAGAAAGGCAAGTCGATTTGCCTTGAAAGAAAAAGACGACTTGCAATTGTAATGGTACGGCTGTGGCAGCAAACAAGGAGGCCGTACGGCTGAGAAGAGGAGTACCAGAACACTGAATCAAGATGATATAAATCGCCCCTTTGCTTTGATGAATAATTTCTTCTCAAACCCTTATTGATTCTTCCTCTGTAAGCACAAATATGATTTCTGATTAAAGTCGCCCCGATGGACAAGCTTCAACTGGTATTGCACAGTCTCAGTATGTCTGATTCTGAAGAGGGAACGTTCTCCAAAATCCAATGATTTGCAGAAACCCTTGTTTCACAAACCCCAAAGTTCTCAGAGAGAAAATAAGACAAATTAGAATAATTCACAATGAAGTTCAATTTGCCTTGAAGTGCAATATAAACTCTCTTCAATAAGTTGACCCAAAAAAGCAATTGATTAAGCATTTAATATTATAAAATTTTCCCTTTGGAAACTTAGGGAAAAATATCATAATATGGCGTCCCGTTATTAAAATGATTAATGAAGACATAATCATTAATAAAAATCGCCCTTTTAATATAAAGTATTAAATACTTTATATTATTCCATTGATATTTTAATATTTAATTAATTGACTTTATATTATAAAGTCACAACTTTAAAATTTCTCCCAATATCATTAAATGCTTTGATATTCACTATCTGCTCACAAAATTGTCAAACTGGGTCGAAACTGAGTTGACCAACTGAACCAGGTGCCCTGCCAGAAATAGCAACTCCTGCCTGCCTGACTTACTATAAATAGTAAGTGCCTGAAACTGACTCTATAAGTCTCTGCCAAGGCCCAAAACCAATCAACTGATGGAGTAGTGTCCCCAAATGCTGGATAACTGCCAAAATAATCCTCTAAACACAACTGTCAGCCTATGAGGGTCTGAATGATAGGCTAACCCCTGAATCAACTGTACTGCCTAGGAAGGGGACATTACAAATGATATGCTGCAGTTACATGATATGCAGTTACAAGATTTTGTTTAGGATTTTGATGTTGACAGTGTTTATCATTTTGACAGGATGTTTTTCAGTTTGATCCTTCAAGGTTACAAGTCACAGGTATTTTCAGTTGATTATTATCAGTTTGTCTTTGAATGATATATTAGTGCATTATTAATCTCATATTATTGCACTACTGTATTGTTTTAAGGAATTCATGGTATTTATACTTGATTTGTATGATGGTGTTTACATCTGGCTTCTTGAGATGACTTTGGCTCAGTTTGGTTGCATTGATATCATTGATATCATAGTGGTCTTTGCACTTGAAGTATTTCAGGTTGATCAAATAAAGTGATTCAAGTATATACACTGTTTGCTAAGGATTCTTAAGCTTCCTTGTTAGATTCAAATGTAATGATATTGTTTAAGGAAGTTGATACACACATTTCTTTGTGGTATTGTCAATAATCGGCATTTGATATGATTATAAGAATCTTGGTTTATTGTTGTCTACTATTGGCATATGAATTTTGGAAGGTATTTATACCATGTATTGTTTCACATGGTCGACATCTCTTGTATAAGGCATTTGTTGACTTTATACTCCTAACGAGTATCGGGCATACTAAATATGTGTTAAAGTTATCCTAAGCCGTCGGGTATACTAAAGGATTAAAAGCTTATTTTCAAAGCTTGGTAAAAGGCATTTGATGTTTCATTATTCCAAAGCCCTCATTAGGGCACGAGATGCAGAGGTTCACATGGAAAACTCCACGTTTTTGCAATGATGTTTGATAAAATCAGGTTGAATGTTGTTGGCAGCTTGAAGTGACAAAGCTCGAATACATTGGGTAACTTTGTTTTTCAGTTTTTGTTTTCTTATTTGTCAGTTATTTATTTAAACTGTTGGTTCTTCAGTTTGCATTTGTTAAGGGAAATGGACTTTTGTTTCAGTGGTTAATCTTGTTTAATTTTTTGAAACCCTTGTCTGGGTTTTTGGGGCTGTGGTTTCCATTCATCATGTGGGAAAAGGTTTTTGTTTTTGACAATGGGTAAGTGGCAATGTCCATTCTTTTACTTGTCATTGTATACAGGTAGTTTGCAACTGAAAGGCAGTTCAAAAAAATAGCAAAATACGGTGACAAAAGCAGTTATGGGATTCTCAGTTGTTTTGTTGACAGATGGCAGAAGTCAGTATCATATATGGATGTTATAAAAACAGTGATTTGACACTGTTATGAAGTGGATGATTTTATTGTAATATCATATACTATGTAAGAGTTGTCAACATTGTACAAAAGTTGTATTGCATTGAAAATCTTTATAATAGTGATTCTCAGATTGTTGTATTTAAGGAAGATGTTGTCATTCTCATACAACATTCTTCAATGTGCTTATTGAAAATATTCATAGTTTGCTATTGAGACACTAGGGCTGCAAATTGCACTTCTAGGGTATTGATAGTATACTATAATTGTTATGCATTGGATTTTGTGGAGTTGGTGCTCCTGTAACGTTGGAGTTGGTGCTCCTGTAACTTTGGAGTTGGCGCTTCTGTATCTTGTGAAGTTGGTGCTTTTGAACTTTGTGGAGTTGATGCTCTTGAACTTTGTGGAGTTGGTGCTCCTAAACTTTGTAGAGTTGGTGCTCTAAGTGAATAAAGAGAGATTTTTTCGAGTGGTTTTTATTCCCCAAGAGGGTTTTCCACTTAGGACATATACTGTGTTATGTGATGATTTTATGTGTGTGATTTTTCTTATCTGTCTGGTCTCAATGTGTCACCAAATGCATTGAATGGTTGTTAAGTATCAATCTTTCATCTCTGCCAGTGTTTATGTCAAAATATCATGCATAAAAGGTTCTGTTATGAATGTGGACTCTGATACAAATGAAAGTGTAAATTATCTTGAGTTCAACCTATGTTAATGTTATGGCTATATGTTTAAGTCATGATTAATGCAAACACAATACTGTTCATGCACCAGTCAAATTTGTTCTATAAATTGTCATTTGATCTTGTGGTTCAAAAGTCAATTAAATCCTTGGATTTGTAAAAAGTTTGTGACTTACATGAATCACTGATTCACCCCTCCCTCTCAGTGATTCTAGTCTTCCAACACCCTTATCTTCATATCATCATGATTATATAACAGCCAAGAGGATTGGCCTTGAGGCTTGTGATTTCCCTTGGGAGACTCATGTTAGATTGGCACTTGATGCAACAAGGATGAAGGAGACGTCTGAGGTGAATGAAGACACTATGGAAAGGTATGACAACTGTTCCGATTTTCTGATTTGGAACTTCAGTCTTTGGTTATTGCATAATCTTGAGTTGGCAGCTCCTGCTCATGTGGATGATAGTAATAAGTCTTCTTCTAGTGTTGGCATTCATTTAGGAGACAAACATGAGGTCTTATTTGTGTGTCCAAGACAAAAGAAGACCAAGTTAGTACAACATGACATGGCAGAGGCAAAGAAGATTCAATGCATGTGGCATATGAGGAATGAGCCTTGTATGGTGGCTAAGCAAGTGGAGCAATCAGGTTTGAGGTATGATTCAGAATTCCTTGAGTGTTTACATAGCTTGCTTCATGAGGTTTTGGCGTCTCCTCTTTCGGAGGGCCATTTGAAGGCTCACATCATAAACTTGGATGGTATTATGGAGCATACACTTTGTGGATCAACCACTAATGTTATGACTACATATGTGGACAAAGATATAAGTGATGTAGATGTGCTTTGGTCTGTGATCATTCATGGAGAGTTTTCTTGTGATGAGTCTCATCACGTTGATGACTCTTTTGTAGAGTTTGTAGCTTTCGTACTTCAGGGATTTTTGATGGAGACACTTGCCCTTGTGTGGCATACACTTGGAGGAATGAAGTTTCAACGGAGCTATGATCCTAGGTACGGAGGTATTACTATGCTATTTGATTTTGAGTCACTAATGTTTGTGTCTCAGCCGGGCTGTGCTGTAGGGTTTGGAAGTGAGCATGATGGTGTTCCAGCCCTAATTGATGGAGTTCTACTCCATACTTTGATAGGAGATGGCTGTTCTACTTCATGGAACATAGATTTCTTACATAACTCTTGGTTGACGACAGCTGTTCGAGAGTTTGGAGGAGAGTTGCATCATCTCCTCATCATTGGAGAGCGGCATAGGGTTGATACTCTATCATCCTGTGACCTTGGTGGTATTATTTGCATCCACATAGGTCTGATTTTCAGTCTTGAGGTTGTTGTTCTATTCCATATCAGCAACCTAGGAGGAGCTGTTGTACATTTTCTTGCACCTATGATGGGTATTCTTCACATCCATGAGAGATCTATCGGAGTTGGAGAGTGGTTTTGTGTTGCTAGCACTTTGAGATGCTTCCATCTCCTCATGTTTGATGGATGTAAGGATGTGGTGATTTGGGATCTAGGTGGTGACATGCTTGGCACATCGTTTCGTTTGGATCTAGATGAGTTGCTTCACAACTCACGGAGCATTGATGATGATTATATTAGGGTGGCATAGTGTCAGCATGGTGGTTCCTTTCTGAGACTGACATGGAACCTTGGGATTATTGTACCCCAAAATTAAAATTTTTGTTACACTTAGACATTTTGAAGAAATGAGTAAAAGTCTTGTCAAAATTGTCAAAAAGGTCAAAATTGGGGTTTGCATGTCTTGCATGAAGGGTAAAAACTTGAAATTTCCAAAATTTGGCGATCTAGGTCTGCTCAGAGCGACCAAGCCCACAAAACCCAGATCTTAGTTTTTCATCCCTACTTTTTAGGAAAACTGTTATTTTTAGTAACTTTTTTTGGGTTTCTTTCGAAACGGATACTGGCAAAACTTTCTAAAAATAGAAAGTTTGTCTGCTAGGGCCCAAACTGGTTTTGATTGGCTCAAAATATGTCCACATCAGGCTGGTGCAGTTAGAATCTCAAAAAGATCAGTTTTACCCTAGTGGGTCTATTTTGCTTTTTCAGAAGCATATCAGGAGCTTCGAGGTCATCAATGGAGGTCAGTCAGCTGCCAGGCGTTAGATTCAACACTCAAGCATTGAACAAAAGGTGAGTTGACAAAGATGCACGAAGAACGAAGAAGGAAGTTGAAATCTGTAAAATTTTGACTAACACTGCTTGACATGGGCGCCCCAAGAGGAGATAGGTGCCCATCTTTTTAGGGCATCAAATGGTGAAATTAGGGTTTGAGCTCCCAGACAAAGTTGTTTAGAATCCTCCCATCTCCGCAGCAAGTCCGGTAGTGCAGTCATCGGATCATTCAGGCACCCGAAATTCGAGGTCAAACAGAGGGTTTTCAACCAGAAGATGAAATGAAAATCATGAAAGTAACATAAATTTTTCTAAATCTGGAAGTTTTCAGAGCCCCAGGTGCCCAGGGGCGCCCATTTTTTTGGAAGGGAAAATCCAACAATTAGGGTTTGCAATTGAGCTTAGTCTCTTCAGAATTCAATCAACTTCGCAACGGCTGTCTTCGTCAGAACATCTGACTTGTCGTTCTCCGACAAATCCAGATCGAGCTGAAAGTATGGAATAACGGTTCAGAAGTGAAGATGAAAATCAGGTAAAATATTCTAAGTTTGGAGCAAATGGGCGCCCCTGAAGGAGAAAGGCGCCCAAGTTTTTGAGTGTCCAAACAGATGAATTTGCCAGTAAAGCTCTAACGTGACTTCGTCAGATTTGATCAAGCTTTCCAATGAGATCATCAGCACGTCAATCGGAATTGGCAGTCGTCAGATACAGAAGGCTGAACAGAGGGTTTGACGAGAGTGAAATTTTGAAAATCAAAAGCAAGGTGAAAATGCAAGAAAATATTCTAAGTATGGTTGAGTTGGGCGCCCCCAGCCAAGAAGGGCGCCCAAGCTTTTGAAGGCCCAAATTCAACTTTTTGATGAAGTTGCTCCCAGAGAACCCCCTCCAAAATCTTCTCAGCTTTGCGACAAGCTCAACCATCAGCCAATCCAAGCTCCGGGTCACCAGATCAGGTAGGATCATCTGTAGAAGAGAAAAGATGAAGAAAACACCAAAAATGGCTAGCTCTGGTGAAGTTGGGCGCCCCAACTTGCCAGGGGCGCCCAAGCTTTTGAAGCCTCAAATCCAACTTTCTAACAAAGTTATTCCCAGGAGACTCCTCTTGATTTCTCCTTAGCTCCGTAATGAGCCCAACCATCAGTCAATCCGGCGCTTAGAACTCCAGATCTGACTAGATTATTTGAAGAAGAGCAAAGGTGAAGAAAAAGAAAAATATTCAAGTCTAGTAAACATGGACGCCCCTGGTGAAGAAGGGCGCCCAAACTTTTGAGGTCTAAGATGATATAATTTGCCAATGCAACCTCAAAGATTGTCTTGTCTGATTCAGTTAAGCTATCCAATGAAGCAGTCAACCAGTCAATTCGATCAGCGTACCTCTCAGAGTCAAGATTTCATCAGAAGATCAAAGGGAAATGAAGAAATTGAAAATCATGAAAAAATGGCTAACACTGTGAAAGTTCAGAGCCCTTGGAGGAAATAGGCTCCTATGAATTTGAAGGTCAAAACGAAGTTTTTAGCGAGAAATGCCTCCAGGGTTATCTCCTCAGAATCAGTTGGGCTACACGATAAATCATCCAGCTCGCTCGTCGGATTATTCTGGAGGCCGGAGATCAGGGTCGAAGTAGGGGTTCAAAATGGAGAAAAGTTTAAAAACCTCAAGAAAATGGCTAAGTCTGAGAGAAGTTGGCGCCCCAAGCCAAGAAGGGCGCCCAACTTGTCTTGCCTAAGCCAAATTTTTCAAAAGTTTCAAAATTGCAAGATGAAGAGAATGTCTAAGTTCATTGAACAGGCTGATTTTAGGGTTTTGAGGATTAAAGCAAAAGAAAGCAAACCTATTTCAAACCCTAAGAGTATTTAGCACATCTCTTCCATTCAAAATTCATCATTATTGTAGGTGGCGTCCAAAGGAGAAAAGTGGAGCAGCAAACTTGAAGTTATAATTCAAGATTCAAGAACTCAAGGTTGCTGATTTTCATGAATAATTTTCAGACCAACAACATAAGACCTTGCTTTTTCATCCAGAAGATCAATTTTTGAAGGAGAAGGTCCAAGATTTCAATTTTCAGTCTTCTTGGTCTACTCAACTCATTCTTCTGAAGAATTTTTCAAGAAATTTTCTCAAGTTGCAGTAGCTGTTTTTTATTTGCATGTCAGTGAAATCCTCAAGGTTTACAAATTTTGATCATCTGGGTCCTCTCAAAACAATCTTCTAAAGAAAACCCATATCACAGCTTTTTCAAGAAAATTTCAAATTCTAGGGTTGGCTGCTTTTTCGATCAGCCATCAGAGTTTTTCAAATCTGATCAACTGGGCTCGTTCCAAATGTGCTTCCTAACAAAACCCAGTGCCAACTTTTTTCAAGAAAATTTGAATTAGGGTAGGTTTGCTGCTTTTCAGTCTAACTTCAAAATTTTTCAAAAGCGGACATTTGTATTTGAACGAAATTTTGAGCAAAACCCATATCTCAAAAAAATTTCCAAAAATTTGTCCGCTTGAGGACAAAAACCAAGCATTCTAAAAATAGAAAGTTGCTCAAACTTGTCCGAACATAGGCGAGTTTATAGTCATTCTTCAAGGTTTTCAATATGGAGTACACTCCCCTCGAGTTTAAGACCAAATCAGCACTATATCAAAACTTCATCATCTCAGCTGAAGAACGAGAGAAGGTGTGATATGAGAAAAATGAAAGGTATCGGAAAAGAGTTGTGCAATACTCTTCTGTTGGAAATCAAGCGAAGTGTCAAAAGCATAAAGTTGCAGAGCTGCCAAGTTATCAATTAGTGAGCCATCTTTGTAATGAGCCTTGCGTAAACTGACCACAATTTGCCCTAATTTGCTGCTTGTAATTTTGTCAAACAATTCATGTGCAACCTTATAACTTGCTGGTCTGAGTGCATAAATGTTTTCCCAATGATATTCAATGTGTATACTACTTGCAAAAGAGTCCTGTGATGTTTAGACAAGGTCCTAGATGCAATGCAGATTTCTTTTTGTATTTTGAAATGCAATAGATGAAGTATCATGACCTAAATGTGCAGCTACAGCTTATAGTCATTATATCAAATAGTTGGCATACATCCCTTTTAAACTTTCAAATAGACAATAACTCAAATAGAGAATTCCCAACTCCAGATATATTATTGATAATGCAACAATTCTACAATGGCAATGAGATGAGACGCCAAGACTCTTGGCTTACATACATATGCTTAAATCTGATATGAGCTTTCACCTACAGCAGTACCTCCTAAAATGCAACTAGATGACATATAATAGCATGAATTGAACAAAGGAACCCGGTTCTTGAAGTCACCTTGATTCTCCAATGAAGATGCAAGCAATGTCCCAAAGAGTGATGGTCTCAAATGCCCAATGTAAATGTCTGAAGCAGCCACCCTTGTTCTGATATAAAAGATTATTATAAAATAATTCCCAGCTGTTATGGGCTCCAAAATGCAACCAGCTTCATCCAATAATCCTCCTATATAGTGTGCCCAAGGTAGGAAGGGAAATCAAACCAAGATGAGGGAGTAACAAACAAAATCGTGGTCTCCACAAGCATCCCTAATGTGATTGAGTTTTTATCTTCAGAATCTGAAAATAATATCAGACTTTCTCCTTTTAATATTTGATGCCAAGGAAGAATGCAATGCTTCTCCAAAATTGTGCCTAGGCTGAGAATGCTTTGAATGATGCACCAAGTTACTGTAGCGGAACACTGTAGCGAACACTATAGCGCGGCACTATTCACGAGTACTATAGCACTTAACAACAATTCAGATCTGCAAGTAATAATCTAAAAAACCCTTACTCAGAAGTACAATAATACATCAGCTATTGTACTCAAATATATTTCATAATGTAGCACAAATGGAAGACTGAAGTATCTTCCTGCCAGCTGCAATAATTCAAGTGATATTTCACACCCTCAAAATTGCTATCAATAGGAAGTTTTCGTTTCCTATGACAAAGAAGCAATCTGCAGAAACCCTAGGCTCCACAAGATGAAACAACAACAACAACATCAAATCTGCCTGTTGAGAATGAAGCCCAAGATGTCTATTTATTCTTTTTCCCCAATTTCTCCAGAAGCTTCTAGAATATTATTTTATTTTATTTAAGTGACTTTATATAATATATTTTAAAATCAAGTCACTTTATTAAATTAATTAAATATAAGGTCACCTTATAATTTTTATTTATTTGATAACCTTATAATTAATTAACTTAATACCACTCAATGATTTATTTAAAATAACTAATTAGTCATCCTCTTGAAAAATCATTATTTTGGACAACTAAATTAATTAAATTAATTAAATCAAATTACCTCCAAAACGGGGACATTACATCTTTTCGGCCAGCGATGTTTTTCAAGAATAGAACTCATAAAACAACTGAAGAAGTGAAAGATTCTCTAAGTTTGATCATAGAAGGCGAAGAGATCTTGGAGGATCGGAATATTGCCTTAGATAGTATCAATGCACCTGGCCAGGACCCAGTTTCCTGCTTTTTAGTGGATATGATTGAGATTTAAAGCGGCTTTCTTCTAGAAGCTTTCTTTCTATTCTTGGAGCAATTCTTATCCATTCTTTGAAGAAGAGAAAGAAGATAAATGTAATAGTTGGCGTTTCCCGCTTTTCCTGTTTTCTCAGGTGTTAGATGTTATCTTCTTTCTAGATTTAGAAATAAAGCTTGCTCGCTGAGCAAGCCCTAGATTGTGAAAGCAAGGAGATTTTAGGGTTCCCTACTCCTCTGCTTGCCTATAAATAAGAGCCTTTGCTCATTAGTTTTCTTTAACGGTTATTGTGATAGCAAATTGCTGAGTCTCTTTTAGCCAGCAAGCTGTTATTCAGTGTCAGTTCACTTTGTGTTAGAACCATGCTAGTGATAACAAAACGCTGAGCCTATTGTGCCTTCTATTTGTTATTCAAGTGTTGTTCATTTGTTTTATGATAGCGAATTGTTGAGTCTCTTTTAGCCAACAAGGAGTTGTAATTGTTGTTCCTTTTGTGTAAGAACAAGTTTGCAAGCCTCTTTAGCTGCAAGTTCTTGTTCCGTGCATGTGTTAGGATAATCTTTTGTTCTAGAAGTTTGAGAAATAAAATCATGAGCCTCCTTTGCCTTGGTATTAACGTCTCAGATTTCCGTTTATTGTGTTATGCTTTTGTGATCTTAATTTCAGCTTACATTGAAGTGTGTAGATGTTTGTTGGGAAAGAGTTTATTGAAGCACTTTGTCAGAGAATCATCCTTGTCCATTTCTAATTTCTCTTGCTCTGCGTATTACTTGAGAAGTTAGAAACGTCTTTAGCTTAAGTTAGTCGTAGTTGAAGTTCTTAATTAGAAAATCTCAGCTGCGGCGGTTGTGTTTTATAAACCTTGTGCTCTAGCTGAAACAAAAAGATAGGCGAATTAGTTTTAATTTTCTTTCTTTCATACCATCAGCAAGAGGGAGCTTCCCCTCCTAATTTGAAGAGCAGTTTATCTGTGCATAGCTGTCCATTTCAAATCCACATTCCAGAGGTGCGAACTTAAGCGCCAACAGGGATCACATATGGTTGTAGTTTCGTCCAATCTGGTGTTTCTGGTGTTGTGCAGGCATTGCTCGAGGACAAGCAATCTTTGGGGAGGGTGGATTGTAATGTTCTCATTTTCAGGTTCCCTTGTAATGTAGTTGGCAATGACCTTGTGGATGTGTGTCAACGTGATCAGAGGAGTTATTTGATGATTCCAATGAGCTCAGGAGGTCTAGAGAACTCATATGCCACTTTCCGGGGTGATTTTTGGCTTCTGGTGTGTTCTCCAAGAATCTTGGAGAGGGAGTCTATTTATAGTAAGTTGTTCGATTGGCTCCGTTTATCATTTTTCTTCATCGGGATCACTCCAATGCAATTAGTTTCCGATTTCGATGCATTCCGATAGTTTTCGCAAAATTGGTGTATTAATGGCTTTATTTTAATGATTTTATTTAGGTAGCTAAATATTAATTGAACACCTTAATGTTATAGCTCATTGGAACCGGGATGAAATGTTTTAAATCATGGATGCATAAAACAGGGACCTTGCGTGTCAAATGATGATTATTTTAATTAAAAGGTCCTTTTTGGAGCTAAAATGGAGTTTTAATTAAAAATTGAATTTTAAAAATATAAGCTTTTGGAGAGTTTGGCGGAAAAAAGTATAAAAAGGAATTTGAGGGGCTCTTTTGGACTTGGAGATTATTATACTTTTCCTCTGATGAAACCTCGGTGGTTCTGGAAGATCGAACTTGGTTCATCTCAGCCTTCTTGAGGACAAAAATCCTCTTGGAGAAGAATAGTTGCGGTGGTGAAAGATCCATCTAGGTTATTACAGTGTGACTCATTCAGAGTTACAGCTTGTGCAAGAAAGGAATTACTGTTGGAATCATACAGATTTCACATAGAGCTGAATGTTGTTGGTAGTCTCATTGCAGGGATTGCACTTGAGCTTATTGGCATAGTTGTAGGAAGTTGTGGAGAGATTTTCCAAGGCAAATATCGAGTTTATTTGAATGATAATTCCACAGAGATATTTGAACATATTTTGAAGAGTTAAGTGCAGAAATTGGGAGTGTTTTGGAGTGGTTTGCCACTTTGCAGGCCGTACATTCTGGTACAGCAAGACGTGGAGCATTTGGAGGTCAAACACCTAGGGTGTTAGATTCCCTTGAGTGTATTTGTAGGCATTTCATATTGGACTATTGAAGATTGATACTTTGTAGTGGAACATCTAGGGTTTGGAGGGTTTGTTGGCACATTTCTGGAGCTTCAATTTGCTGTTGTAATCAATTTTCAGACCTGTGCGTGATATCAGCAAATGGGTATGTGTTTGCCCTTTTGATGTGATTTATTGATATGGGTATCTTGTAATATTGTTATAAATGTTGTTCACCCTACTAGGTATTGGTAAATCTTGTCATATGTTGTTATTCAAGTTTTATATCAGACCTGCAAACTCAATATAGCTTATGGGTATGTCAAAAACATGACCATTGATTGTTTGGCTCAATTGGGTATTTTGTAAAGAAGCAGATGGTAAAAAAAATGTTTTATTTACATTTGGAGCAAAAGCTCAATAAATAATTTACAAAGATTTACAAGAATAGCAAGTTTCTAAAAGAAACTGAAGAAGATCGATAAAACGATCTTATCATGAAGATTATAATATCATACACTATTGATGATTAATTAAATAATAAATATTATTTTAATACCCTCCCTTAATGCTCAATCTGTCAACTACACCAAGATGCCCCCTGAATTTTACAAACTTATCTGGACTGAGCAACTTGGTGAGAATATCTGCTGTCTACTCCTCTGTTGGAACATATAACAACTGAATTGATCCGTCTTCAACAAGCTTTCGAATGAAGTGACAATGAGTTTCCACGTGCTTGGTTCTTTCATGGAAGATTGGATTTTTGGCAAGTTTGAGAACTCCCTGATTATCATAGAACAAGGGAGTCGGACCTGCTTGAGATATTTGCATATCCACAAGCATCCGGCGAAGCCAAACTGCCTCACAAGCTGCCCTAACTGCTCCTCGATACTCTGCTTCTGTCGAGGAGAGAACCACTACCTGCTGCTTTTTACTAGTCCAAGTGACTGCACCAGATCCCAAATTGAACACATACCCAAATGTTGATTTTTTGTCATCAACCGAACCTATCCAAATGGAGTCTGTGTAACCAATGAGTCTGAGATTGTGACCCCTGGTGTAAAGAAGGCCAAAATCAGAAGTGCCCTTCACATAATGTAGCACGCGCTTCGTTGCTACCTAATGATCAGCCTTGGGGGCTGTCATGAAGCGTTAAATGTAGCTGATTGCAAAATTGAGGTCAGGTCTAGTGGTAGTGAGATAGATGAGGCTGCCCACTAGTTGCCTGAACAAGGATTCATCCATTGCAGGTGAGTCTGATTTAGCTGACAACTTCAGTCCTTTTTCCATGGGTGTGGAGGTAGGTTTGCAATCCTGCATTTAGAGCTTATCCAATAGACTTTGAGCATATTTGGACTGAGATATGAATATACTGCTCTCTGTCTGCCAAACCTCAACAACTAAACAGTAATGCAAAAGTTCCAAATTTGTCATGTCAAATGTGCTGCACAAATCCTGTTTGATCCCATCAATCAAATGTGCCGAGCTGCTAGTAATGTTCAGGTCATCCACATAGACAACAAGAATAGGAATATCACCACCAGTGTGTTTGACATACAAATTAGAATTAAATGGACTCCTCTGAAAGCCATGATCTGTGAGGTACTTGTTAATCTTGATGTACCAAGCCCAAGGAGCTTGTTTCAGGCCATAGAGTGCTTTCACCAGCCTACATACTTGGTGTTCTTTACCGGCAACCTTGAACCTTGGAGGCTGCGTCATGTAGACTTCTTCCTTCAACTCACCATTGGGGAAAGCACTCTTAACATCCATTTGATGGACTTTCCAACCAAACTGAGTTGCTAAGGCAAGGACGAGTTGAATGGTACTCATCTTGGCTGTAGGAGCAAAAGTCTCCTCGTAGTCAATGCCTTCCTTTTGTGAGAACCCCCTAGCAACAAGACGAGCTTTGTACTTGTCAAGGGTTTCGTCAGCTTTGTATTTAACCTTATACACCCATTTGCAGCTAATGGGCTTCTTCCCTGGAGGAAGATCAGAAAGGACCCAAGTGTGATTTTTCTGAGGACTATGATATTCAGCCTCCATAGCCTGTTCCCACTTAGGAATTCCTTTAGCCTCTGAATATGTCTAAGGCTCATAAACACTGTGAATGTTGGCCATGAGAGCAAAATTAATTGTATGCTACTGTTTGCTCTTGTTTTTGGACGATCTACCCTCAATGAGCTCATCATCATGAAGATCACCAATAGTCTTAGCCCACCATTTAGGCCGGAGAGGAGAAGTTCCAACATCAGATGTAACAAGAGGTGGTGGAACTGGTAGTGGATCTGGAATAGGTTCATCAGGTGGAAGATCAACATCATCTGGAGGAAAATCGGATTGAGCATCATCAAAAACAAAATCTGCATCATCCCTCCCATTAGGTGGACCTAACGAAAGACAGACACCCAAATTAGAAGCCTTCAAAGGCTGATCCTCAGAATGTTGCACAAACGAGGAAAGGAGAAAAGGTCCTCGTTCTTCATCAAAGACAACATCCTGACCGAAGATGAGACGATCAGTGTCTACATCAATCAACTGGTAAGCCTTATGGTTGTCACTGTACCCTGTGAACATAAGCTTTTGACTCTTGGAATCCAACTTTGAGCGCTTGGCATCTGGAATCCATACATTTACTAAAGAGCCAAAGATTTTCAGATGGCTGATCCTAGGTTTGCGACCAGCCCAAGCTTCCTCAGGAGTCTTCCCCTTAACAGTGTGTGTAGGGGACCGATTAAGGAGATAGACAGCAATATAGACTGCTTTTGCCCAAAATTTATTAGGAACACTCCGTTGTTGTAACATGGAGTGGGCCATCTCAGTGATTGTGCGATTGCGCTGCTCAACAACACTATTTTGCTGAGGAGTGTAGGGTGTGGTTAACTGGCGTTTGATGTCGTGTGTATCATAGAAGTTGGAGAAAGTAGTAGAACAAAATCTCCCTCCATTATCTGACCTAAGAGTGATTATGGAACAACCAAACTCTTTTTCTACTAAGGCCTTAAACTTCTGAAATACAGTAAACACATTTGATTTCTATCTAAGAAAGTACACTCACATTTTACGACTGAAATCATCAACAAAAAACAAGAAATACTTGCAACCAGTAACAAAAGGTGTATTCATTGGCCCACATACATCAACGTGCACCAATTGCAGTACCTTAGAGGCTCGCCATGAGTCACCATCTGTGAACGGTGTCCTGTGTTGCTTCCCAGCCTGACAAGCTCCACAAACTCCATGGTGCTGAGTTTGGATCTCAGGTAAACTAGCTACAAGTCCCTCCCGAGCTAGCTGCGAGAGATAGTGCACATTTAAGTGCCCATACCGGTGATGCCAAAGACTAGTCATAGCAAAATTTCTGGCTGCCATGGAAAACTCTGGAGAATCACTTGTATCCATGAGTCTGTATAGACCATGATCCTCAATACCAACAGCCACAGTGGTGCGAGTCTCCCGATCAACAATTGAACATTTATGTGCACTGAATACCACATCCAACTAAGGAGAGTGCCACATAATCTGACTGACAGAGAGAAGGTTCAGTTCCATGCCAGGAACGTAGTATACATTGAGGAATATGAGATTCCTCCCACCAAACTAAATCTGAACAGTGCCCTTACCGACAACGGTATACTCTTCACCTCCTCCAAAAATAACTGAGTCAGTGAAAGGAGAGAAGTCTTTGAACCAATCATGCCGATGGGTGAAGTGTCGCGAAGCACTTGAATCAATGTACCAGGCAAAGGACTTCACATCATCTGCAAGTCTTTTAACCATAAATGCGTAAAAGGCAAATTCCTTCTGCTTAGTGTGCTCGACAACATTTGCTTTCTGCTGAGACCCTCCCTGCTTCTTCTGTTTAGAAACCAAATGCTGACGACAATCCTTCTTCATATGACCATATTTGTGGCAGTAATTACACTGGATGTTCTTTTTCTTAGGGCTGCCCGGAGGTTGACTTGAGCCTTTCTGCTGCGAAGGCTGACTTTTCCCTTTATTCTTAGCCTGAGACTTGGCTGCAAAAGCGTGCTCTGTAGAGGACGAAGAGGCACTACCAAACTATTGTTTCCAGCATTCCTGCTACAAGAGGATGGTACAAAGCTCCAAAAACTTCAGATCAACATTAGTCGAAGTAATGTCTATCTGAACAGTGCCCTTACCGACAACGGTATACTTTTCACCTCCTCCAAAAATAATTGAGTTAGTGAAAGGAGAGAAGTCTTTGAACCAATCATGCCGATGGGTGAAGTGTCGCGAAGCACTTGAATCAATGTACTAGGTAGAGGACTTCACATGATCTGCAAGTCTTTTAGCCATAAATGCGTAAAAGGCAAATTCCTTCTGCTTAGTGTGCTCGACAACATTCGCTTTCTGCTGAGACCCTCCCTGCTTCTTTTGTTCAGAAGCCAAACGCTGACAACATTCCTTCTTCATATGACCATATTTGTGGCAGTAATTACACTAGATGTTCTTTTTCTTAGGGCTGCCTGAAGGTTGACTTGAGCCTTTCTGCTGTGAAGGCTGACTTTTCCCTTTATTCTTAGTCTGAGACTTGGCTGCAAAAGCGTGCTCTGTAGAGGATGAAGAGGCACTACCGAACTATTGTTTCCAGCATTCCTGCTACAAGAGGATGGTACAAAGCTCCGAAAACTTTAGATCAACATTAGTCGAAGTAATGTTGAGGGTTTCAACAAAGTGCTCATAAGACTTCGGTAGACTTTTCAAAGTGATTACTACCATGTCTTCTTCCTCCATCTTTCGACCAACTGCCTCCAACTGATCACGGATGTCCTGAATCTTTGTTAGATGCTCTTGTAAGGACATTCTCTCATCCATCATGATGGAGAACAGTTGGTTCTTTAGAAAGAACGCACGGCTCTTGTCGGAGGTCTCATGCAAGGTTTTCAAATGCTCCCAAATCTCAGCAGCTGATTTGCCGGATGGAACGTGTGGAAGCTGATCATTAGTAACTAAAAGCTTAATGAGCATCACTGCTTCACGATTTTGCTCATCAAACTTCTCTCGGTCTTTACCCACTGTTGTGGGTTGAGTACCATTGCCTAGAACAATCTGATCAAGGTAGCGATATTCAAAGATAGTCATCATTCGTTGCTTCTAGGTATTATAATTTCTGCCATTGAATCGCTGACTGCCTTCCGACATAATGTTGGTCAAAGATGCCATCTTTCATGCTTTCCGAAGCACAAAAAACAAGATATAGAAGAGACTCCAAAAACTTGAATGCACGAAACCCAAGACACAAATTCCAATGCACTAAAAGCTGAGGCAGTTTCAGGCACAAAAACTGAGGTAAACTTGCTGACACAAATCCCAATGCATGGATTACAAGGCACCCAGAAAATTCTGACGTCTACCCAGAAATCTTCTTGAAAAACCCAAAAAGAATCTGTGATCAAAAAATTTTTCGACTTGAAAAATAGAGGATTTTAAAAAACCCCTAGCCGAATTTTTTATTTCAAAAAAACTGGAGAAATGAAGGCGCACAAGAAACAGATGAAATCTGCAAAAAAAATGCGTTTTCAAAAATCACACTCCAAGCAGAAAAAACGAATCTGCTTTCAGAGGTAAATCGCGTCAGAAAAGCGAACTCAAAAGAATGCGTGCAGACAAAGACAAAGGTAACCCCAAGACAAAGAGGAATTGCATTGGTAAATGGCACCCTAAAACGACGCGTTCAGAAACTTAGGTCACGTGTCACAAAGAAACAAAATATCACGACCAGAGAGGGCTTAAAAAACACGCCAGAGATAGAGAAAAATCGCGGCCACAGGGGGTTTAGAAATTGCGGCCAAAAGTTGCGTTAGAATGAGCATGATTTATTTCTGGAAACGCCCACAAATTTTCAGCAAGGAGATCACAATTTTTAGTGAGAAACTATTTAATGAGCCAACCAATTTTTTTTTTTGATTTTTCAATGAACAACTCAATACAACAAGCACCCGCTAAGGTTAGCCCAAATCCAAAATGAACTGCTGGAAAGTAACTCTACGCCAAGAATGCACACTCAATCCCAAGATGGAAGAGGTGTTGTCATATGGCGCCGAGGATCGTCAGTAGCAACTGAAAAGATTACAATGCTGAAAGGTAACCCACACCAAGAATGTGCACTCAAGACCCAAGGTGGGTGAGTTGCTACCATATGGCACTGGGGATCTAATGCATTGGTGACAGTTCAGCCGATCAACAATATGAATAATGCAATACAATGAAGACAGCGAGGCCAGTGTCTTCCACAACCGTGGGAATATGATTTGCAAATAAGTAAATAGGCGGCTAAGCCATCCTCTTCCACTAAGAGTGGGGAAATACAATGTAACTCAGCAAAATATGAAGATAGTTGAACAGTACTACTGTAACAACTTTACAATGAGATGAATCCTACAAATAACACTGTATTTGAGATGTCCCAATGCTGCAAATGATGTTAGATGTTCTCCAAACTTCTCAAGACTCCAAACTACGATTTAGCACACCAAAAACCCAACTAAAGAAAAACTGAAATACTAAACCAGCAAACTGTAATTTATAACCAGCAACTACAAGGCTCACTAAAACTCTCATAACTCACTCCATATCACTCCAAATAACATGAGACAAGATGCAATAGACTCCTAGATGGATGGCGACCAAGAAGAGATCATAAAACAGCTACAAACTAAGGTTATTTATTTTTTATGCTCGGAAAGACTCCTCCAACACATAGTATGGCCTCTCAAGAGGGGCGACCTGCAAGAATAAATCCAAGACTCCACAGAAAAAATTGCAACTCAGCAATAAGGGGCGCCTTGGGGAGACTCAACCATGGGGTCAATACCCAGAACTGGCAGAAAATTGCCCAATGAGCTACGAGACAAAAACACCTGCAGCCAACACACAACCCAGCAAACAATAAACTGTAAAAGTACTCCAAAACATTATAAAACTGCAAATAACATCTCTACAATAAGCTCCATCTGTTCTTCTGTATAAAGAACAGTCTCACACTTGATTAGTTGCTATCTCTCAAGCAAGAAACCAAGCAAACACACTAGGAGGTATGCATTCCTCGAAGCACTCTGTAATGTCCCCTTCCTAGGCAGTGCAGTTGATTCAGGGGTTAGCCTATCATTCAAACCCTCGTAGGCTGACAAATGTGTTTAGAGGGTTACTTGTGGCAGTTATCCTGCATTTGGGAACATTACTCCATCAGTTGATTCAGGTTTGGGCCTTGGCAGACACTTACAGAGTGATTTACAGACACTATTTATAGTAAGTCAGGCAGATAGGGGTTACTATTTTTGGCAGGGCACTTGGTTTTGTTGGTTAGCTTAGTTTCGACCCAGTTTGATGATTTGATGAGCAAACAGTGATTTCTGGAGCATTTGATAATTATTAAAAGATTATTAATTTGACTTTATAATATAAAGTCACTTTAATGAAATAGTAAAGTTATTATTAATGGCAAATTATAAAGTATTTAATACTTTATAATAAAGGAGGAAAAATTAATATTAAATGAGTTTTAATACTCATTTATAAAAATGACGCCATTTATTAATAATTTGCCTAAGTCTCTAAAAGGGCGAATTATTATATTATTAAATGCAATTAAGTTGATTTTTTGAAAAGGGTCGAACTTTTGAGGAAAAGTTATATATTTCTCTTCAAGGCAAATCAAACTCATTATTGATGATCATTTGAATTTGTCTTTTATTCTCTCTAAGAGCATTGGGGTTTGTGAAACAAGGGTTTCTGCAAACATTGGATTTTGGAGAACGTCCCCTCTTCAGAATCAGACATACTGAGGCTGTGAAATACCAGTTGAAGATTGTCAGTTGAGTGGCTTCACACAGGAGTCATTACAGTGCATCTTGTGAAGTTCTTATTCAGAGTTTGGGTCGATTTTCTTCGAGAAGGAGATCATTTACTTTGGCCATTGTTTACCCTACATCTAGCACTCTATTCAAGGCCGTATGGATTTATCATTGCTGGTTGAGGCCATACTGTACTAGTATACAGGCGTGTGAAGGGAAAAAGAGAAACGCCTTTGCCTTTTTGTCTCAGTCCACTCTAGATTGGTTGCCCTGCTTCCCAGTGGTGTTTGGCGTCTACTTGGCTGAGGAAAAGGATGCATTTAATGTTATTTTGATGTTCTTTCAGTTGTGCGCCTTGCTGCAAATAAAAACCAGGTTTTTCAATTAGTTTCCAACTGCCTTTTTCATTGCATGTATTGCCTTTTAAATTGTAATAGTTGGATTGGAATAAGGAAAGCATTCTCAGTACAAAAATCATAGATTCATTGTTGTTCTAGCATTTTACAAATTTATTGCCTTTTATTTCAAAATCGCACCATATCTCTTTATTGCAAAAACCTCAAAAAAATCACAAAATACAACAAAACAATCAAGACATTGCATTCTCGTTAGAAGTCAGGGTTGAGAGACTCCTGGTCTCTTACAGTGGTATCAGAGCACAGTTTTCCTGCCATCCTGTGCTTTTTTAGTTTGATGTGTGCTTTTTTGATGCTTTTTCATGAGTAGAGACATTATCTGCTACAGTAAGGGTAGAGGAACAGGCAGAGTAGAAGATTTCCTGCCATACTGCTAAAAATAGTAAGTTGTTCCAAACTCATTTTAACCACAATTCAAGCAATCGTCGTACTTAATAAAAATAGTAAGTCCGAAAAAGTCCTCCGTTGCAGTTGCATGTCACACCACTGTGAAGCTCTTTGAAAACCCAGAAGGAATCCAGAATTCAAACTGCAAAACACCAACATGCAAGCCTCCAAAACTGCCAAGGAAACAACCAAAAATGCAAGTCATTATCTTGACATGCACGTTACCACATCCCGAAGCTCTCCAAAAGCCTAGAAAGCTCCACCAGACATGCATCAGAAAATCTTGCATGCAAGCCCTCAAAACCTCCTTGAAAAGTGAAAACCCTAATTTCAGCTTCTTACTGGCCTACGGGCTTCCGAAAATAGGCTATCAGACACAAAAGAGCGTATGGCTAAAATGGGGACATTACAAACTACTCACGAAAAACTTCACAAATCTGGAATCGTGCGCTCAGGGAATGGCGACGAAAATCAGAACCATTCAATTGCGATTTTTAGAGAGAAAGATGAATTTTTCAGATAAAAACAAAGAGCCCAGAAAAAATTAAAATTTTCCCGCTTTGATACCATGTAAAGAAGCAGATGGTAAAAAATTGTTTTATTTACATTTGGAGCAAAAGCTCAACAAATAATTTACAAAGATTTACAAGAATAGCAAGTTTCTAAAAGAAACTGAAGAAGATCGATAAAACGATCTTATCATGAAGATTATAATATCATACACTATTGAGCATTAATTAAATAATAAATATTATTTTAATATATTTGAGATATTATCTTATTTCAATGTATTCAGCATTCTACCAACTCTATAATGCAATATCAGATTGTGGGTATCATTTCTGAGTTGAAAATATGAGTGTTATGGTATGTAATATCTGCTGTCCTATTTGGTTGTTTCACCAAACCAAAAAAAAATCAGGGTGGGACATTACTTTATGCTCTGGTTCCCCATAAGGATGGCCCTGAGATTGAAGATTTCAAAGAACATGCGGTTGTTGCCATGGATCAAATATAGGTGTTTGTATGATATCTATAATAGAAGTCTACAAGCATGGGAAACCCTCTATAATTTTCACCTCAGGCTCATTTTAATCTGCTTATGGAGAACAAAATTCAAGATGCAGGTCCTTCGTTGCTGTTGGGAACAGGGAGAAACCTTTCATGACAATCAACATGCAAGGAGATGACTAGTGTCCCACTGTTGGACATTGGATTCTGTAAATCTTAAAAGTTTCTTTCTTTGTTTATGTGTTATTTTTGTTGATGTATTGTCAAGGAGATGACTAGTGTCCCACTGTGTGACCATGGAATCTGAGAATGTTAAAAGTTTCTTTCTTTCTTCATGTTTTATTTTGTTATGTGTTGTCAATGAGAGGTATTGGCTGAAAATTGTTGTCATGGTCATGTTGCAAATCTTAACTTTCTGTTAGTTTTTACCAGCTAGTTTAAAATTATGTCTTTTATGTGTAAAAAGCTTTAGTAATAAATTTTGAAATGGGTGTTTTCAACAGATGGATTTCACTTATGTGCCAACTGGGTTTTCCATGAAATCCATAGCATAATCATTATGGCGTATATAATGCTGTTTTTTCTTTTTTGGTTCTTCAATTGACATTGTTTTCAAGCTTTTCACCTGTTTCAAAAAACAGATTAGTAATCAAGCTGAGTGAAGGTCATGTTCTAGTTCTCTGTGGACATAGGTTAGCAGGTCAATATTTAAGCTTTAGTATGCACATATAAAGCAATTTCAATCTTTTCCTTAAATGTTTTCCTTAGCTAAAACTAAAGTTTTGGCAATAATATCAGTTTCAATAACAGAAAATTTACCCTGGTTAAAGCCAGAGGCAACATCAATGAAACTGGACTCATCAGCATTTCCAAAGAAAGGAAACTACTGTTAACCAAATTGTGCCCCAGATTATATTGCCACACTGGCTTCATAAATCTTCAGAATTTTCCTATTAGAGTGCAGGGTTCTAATAAAAGGATGGACATATTCTAAAGTGATCTAACCCAGAACAGCTTAGATGATGCCAATGAAATGTTGAACAACTTCCTTCTGGCATATCTCATCTACCCCATTATTAAATTGGATTTATAAAGTTTATGAGTGTTTATGAAGTGTATTCTCACTCATGTGTTGTATGTGCAATTAAATGCTACCATCCATCACTCAAAACTTAAGTTTCTTTTGATGCAATCTCATTTTGAAGTGCAACCTTTGGGGTCACTTTTGGAAGAAATGATAAGGCTTCTCCCTGACCATGGCATAAATTATTGAATCTTCCCTGTATAGACTTATAACAGGTCTGTGTGATAATTTTTGTCTAGATAAATTTGTACATAATAGTGAACTTTCAGGTACTAGATCTGACTGGATGAGTGCTATGAAGATTAAACATCTTATTGAAATAAATGCTTCAACAGATTAGAAATACAAAATCTTAAGTCGGAATTCTCATTCTTGAATACTTGAAAATTTGGTCTTCAGCTAAGTCAGTGATTAAAATGGCTAAAGCATTTTTCATTTTCATTGTCACCTGTCTCTAGGTGTGAGTTTCATATTATTTGATTTATATATGAAGTTGAACAACTTGTCATAATTAGTTAGCAGGTTGGACATGAGTCTCCATTTCAAACTTGTGTTTTATCTAGGTTGAGTGAATTTCAAGTGTTTTCATGGCAGGTTGGATGTGGAGCTGGAAACACTGTCTTCCCTCTTCTATCAACCTTTCCTGATCTGTTTGTGTATGCATGTGATTTCTCTCCACGTGCCATCAACTTGGTGAAGGTTTGGCTCTTCAAAATATTTCCTGTTATCAAAGTGAATTCATGTGGTGGAGCAGTAAATATATTTTAAAGAAATTTGTTTTCTTTTTCTGTTTCAAATCTGTGATTGAATTTTTATAATTCTTTTCCCTTTGATACACATACTTTAGTCTCATTCTTTCTAATGTGCAAAGCTTCATGCTGAATAAATAGGGCTTTAGAAGATATACAATGATTATTGATATGTGTGTCATTGTATTCAGGCATTGGAATAGAATGTTCCAAAATTATAATTTTTTTTTTTATTATTGCAGGCACACAAAGATTACAAAGAAGAGCGGGTACATGCATTTGTGTGCGATGTCACAGCAGATGAACTCACTGTTGAAATTCCTCCAGCTTCAGTTGACATTGTTACAATGGTACTGTGATCATTACTGCTTTTACTAAATATGCCAGAATCTTTGGGTTGGCATTGTTCTTTCCATTGGTATTTGTTTTAGTTTGTTGATCCTGTGCATCAAGTTAACTTCCTTTTTTTACAGATTTTTGTCCTATCTGCAGTGTCACCAGAGAAAATGTCTCAGGCAGTGCAAAATATTAGGCGTGTTTTAAAGGTACACTTGGTTCTGCTTCAAAATTTCACCTAAGGATTATCATATGCTTGATTCCCATCTGTTCAAATGCGCTTCTGTAAATATTTTACTGTGGCTTATTTCTTTTTAAAGGATGTTTCTTTTAAACGTGCTACATTATTGTTCTTTTTGTTTACCAGCCAAATGGACATGTACTTATGCGAGACTATGCCATTGGAGACCTTGCACAGGTTAGTGGACTAAATATATTAACTTTCTAAGTGCCTTGTTAATGTTTAATGCCTACCGATTCATTTCAGAGATTGCAATTCTATTAAGTGTGCATCCTTGATAGATTCTCCTGAAATTCATACCACAGTGAATTTTATAAGAAGCTGGTTCTTTTTCTTGGATCAATGTTACAAAGTTTCTGAAAATTCTGAGCTCAGAATTACAATGATTCACCTTTGTGATATTTATTAGATTACTGTGTAATTTGTTAACTGCATATCTCATTGAGTTTAGTAATTTAAATTCTATGTGAATAGATAATTTATAAATTACAATTAACGAAATGTTTTTTCTTCCATAGTTTTCATTTTTCTTAAGAGTATTTCTACTCCATGTAATGTATCCTACACCCTGAAATTGGGGGTCTCTTTAGCTTTCATCAAATCCCTCTGCCACCGAAACCTGGTTTATTGCCGGTTGTAATCCTTCGATTTTTTGTCTAATGCCATTTTGGCTATTTTGTGTGCAGGAAAGGTTGACAAACAAGGAACAGAAGATCAGTGAGAATTTCTATGTTAGAGGAGATGGGACTGTAAGCAGCATATATTATATTCACTAGTTTATTCAATTTACTAATTAATTAAATAGTTTTCTTTTTTGAAGAAATACCTCTTATATTATACCAGAGAACATATTAGTCATTACATGATGGATTATTGGTCTCCTTTTAAGTATTTGATTATCGTTTTGTTTAAGTGTAAATACATTTTTATGTCTGTATACGCTCAGATATTTATTATTTTTTTTTCATTCTCAACAGCGTGTTTTTTACTTTTCTGAAGAAGCTTTGGCAAGCCTTTTTATAAATAATGGGTTTGTATCTGAGAAAATTGAAGTTCACTGCAAACGAATAGAGAACCGTTCACGAGAATTGGTGATGGACCGGTAGTCTCATATTAACCTATTCTTGAATTCTTATTCAAGTCTTAAGTGGTGTAAAAGAAGAGTTCATGTTTGTATTTTGGAAAACAAAATAGTGTATGTTGTTCTCTGATAAGGTCTTGATTGAAACTGTTTCTACCAATCATTAGGCGCTGGATTCAAGGAGCATTTTGCTTCTCCAATGTTGAGCTCTCTCCTCTTCAGTCAGATGTTCAAAAGAAGAAAGAAGAAGATAGCAAATATAAGTCTATCGCCTGGGATGAACATGACCAAACAGGTGTTAATAACTCCTTGGAAGAGACTGATGATGTAGTTGAGGTTGATCTTTCTGAGAGCATTGGCATGGAAATGCTTGGAGGTGTTCCTAGTGCTAATGAGGTATGAATTAAAAAATATTATTATGCATTTGTTTTTTCTTTAGAGATTTCTCACACTTCCATTTGTTGTTTGGATCTTGCAAATAGCAAAGAACAAAATAAATATTTGTTTGTTAGAACAAAGACTGAATGCTTCTAAGTTCTAAGCGATTCAGCGGTTGATGAATCTTATTAAGATGTAGGAAGCTAATAATGCTACCGCTTTTCACCTCCTAAATTCTTATTATCCAGTTTAATGATAATCCACTGGGAATGTCCACAGGTGTACATCACTGCTTCTGAGTTCTGACTGATGAGTTGAAAACTGAACTGTGCCTTGGGCAGAGAATTGAACTGTGTTGGGTGAGATTACTCTAGGCCAAATTAAAAACTGATTTGTTTTATTAAAACTCAATAATGGCTTGTCTGAATGGGAATTGTTCAAAAGATTTCCGATACTCAGCCATGAAAGATAACCAGTGTTTGAAACTGAAAGGATGCTAACTGCATCAACAACTGCATTGAGGTAAATAGATTACATTCTTGACCTTCAGTTGAACTATTTTCTAATATCTGATTATGGTTCACAAATCAAGATTTCTCAAAAAAATTTCTCATTCTATTCTAAGACATTAGCAAGAGAACAAGATTGCTATATCACATTCCCACAGTATGATAAGTGTTAAAAACTAGAAGCCTCTAACCCAAAACTGCACTGAATGTACTACTCTTTCATATAACAATTAAACAAGCCTCTGAACTGGATTTTTCTCATTGCAAATCAATATTTCATGTCACATCTTTGCTAGACAGTATTGTTCATGAGGCAAACCTTTAGATACTCAATCTCTATTCATTATGGGTGGTGAAAATTATAAGAATTGTTAACCAGTATAGGTTTCTTATTATCCACTAAGAACAAGCCCAGAATTTAACAAATAGGGGTCTATTACCATTATTTATGGACATTGAATTGTTAGGACTCAGTGTGATCAAGTGAGTTTGAACCTATGTTCCACGCAGTTTTGGAATGGGGGGATGGGGGAACATGGGGATGGGTTTCAGGGCCAAGGGGATTATGGATCAAAATTTAGGGACAATGTTGGGATGATAGTGCAAATATAATATAGTACTGGAAAAATTAGTGTCATGTACTCTTTTTAGAAATAGTGACATGGAGAAGATTTTTAGCCTATTCCCATTTCCTGTAGGCTAAAGGATAAAGTACAAAAAATAATTAGTAGTATTATTTTAACTTGGGCTTGGTAATTTCTAATTTTGGGGCAATTTATTAATATTATTATTAAAATAAAAAGTGTTTTAAACACTAATATTAAAATAAAAAATATTTTTAAATACTTTGAAAAAAAGAAGTATTTTTAAATACTTTGGACTGAAGGGCCCATTTTGGAATGCTACATAAAGCAGAATCTAGATGCTTAGGTCATTTGATAATCATATCTTGTCATCATTTATCCAAAGCTACATTTTTAGGAAGTTGAGCATTGTTTTCAATTTCCCAACCGAGAACAAAAATCCTTGGCTGATTGGAGATCTTGGAGGATGAAACCACTCTTAGATTTTTACTACCTGAGGACGAAAACCATTATCTTCAATGTCGGCAATTTCAACCAGGGGTTGCATGTGAGCTGATTCTGGTCATTTACAGATTTGGAGCAATTGGATTTGCAAGAAAATTTAGGTAATCATGATTTTGAAGGGTTTCATTGCTGATTTTCAGAATATATGGTGATATTTATACCATCATTTCTCTTTTAAATCTAGAGAGCCACATCAAGGTTAAGTTTCCCTTAACATTTATTGCGCTTTCCAGGGTTAGCACACTTGCTGTTCTTTGGAGGTTGATCACCCTCAATTAGGGCCTGCACCTTCTTTTTTGGAGGAGCCACACTTTTTTGGGGGAAAATATATAACCCTAGCATTGTGTTCTTCATGTTTTTGGTCATTATAGGGGTGTGCCATCAGCATTTCCATTAGTAATTTCCAGCCACCTACCTTGCTATTGAGGTTGTCTGAACCACCACTAGTATTGGGATCTGCAAGTTTCAAGTCATTTTGGATTCATAACAGCCACTGCAGTGCCTTTTCTAGCTTGCTGGATTTCTGCGCTAGCCTTCACAGCCCTAGATCTTGAGTGCCACAATTGGAGAAGAGTCGCCATCACAATTTCCAGCTGTTGCAGCCTCTTACAAGCTGCCAAAATCATTTTTCAGAGGTTTTGGGGCTTGTGTTAGCTGTACCATCAACATTTTCAGTCACTTTACCTGCTATGAGTGGATTTTATCATTGTTGTAAGTCTGCAAATTGTTTCCAACGCTTTTTCATCAGCATTGTACTTTGTTTCCAGCTGCTACAATTGAATGAAAACCAATTTCAAGGGTTTCCTATTGCTGTTATAATTATCTGAGTGTATTTTGCAACCTAGTGTTTTATACCAGTCATAACAACAATAATTTTTGACGTATTTGGGCACATACTATCTAGATCCATTCTTCATGTTGCATTTGAAGTTGCATATCAGCATTTTGAGGGTTTGAATTTGCTGTTTGGGTTGCATTTTTGATTTACAAGGGTTTGGAATATTGTTTTTGTGTTGGTCAGCCAGGGCTTGGCATTTGACAATTATTTCAATTTGCACATGTTGAAAAATCACCTATTTCCTAAGGTTGTTTGGTTGGGGACATTATAGTGGTATAAAAGCTTAGATCTTGCCAACCTGTAGGGTTAGATGTAACAAGTTTTCATGCAACTTCGTGATAAATAATTCAAGATTTATTAGAGAAGGAAAGTATAGGGCTTAGAGATAGAAGAAATAGGCGAAAGAGGAAAGATTTGTCTGATGATGAGAAGACTAATATATAGTATATTGCCATTGTTAGCATGAGCCAAGGTCAACAACAAATGACAAATCTGTAATGTCCCCTCTCGAGTTGTAGTCGGACATATATTATTTTACTTAAATGCTAATGTTTTAAGTTATGTTTAATATTTAACTTAGCGTTAATTAAAATAAAATTATAAGGCTCTTTTTCAAAAAGACAGTGAATTTATTATTTTAATGTTGTTGATGTTATTAGCAGCGTCAGGCTGCTTCTTCCAGCGATCTCCTTATTCTTGTGATAAATTAAATATAGCCTAAGGGCTATTTAATTTATATGAAACGTCTTTCTATGAAAAGGTGCGATTATGCAAGAGGCACAAATTTATTAAAGAAATATTATTTAATCAAGGCCGACATGTTATAATGAAGAGGCACGATTAATATTATTATCAAGGCCGACCTTGATATAATGTGAATATTGAGGAGGCACGAATGTCAAGGTAGCCGACTTCTTGGATATTGGAGACGTGATGTTTCAAGGTGGCCGACTTGATGCATTGGAGAGACGCAACCTCTCCCCTCATATTGTATATATACTCGATGGCAAATTCATTATTGAGCATTAAGATTTAATCATAGTTCGTCCTTCATCAAGTGCGAGTTCTTCACAAGGCAGTTCGATATTCTTAGAGATTGAGTTTTTCATCAGCGAATTGTCTTCTTGTATTGCTGTGTTGCATCAACTATTGGTGCTTGTATTTGGGCCTGAATCTTGGCCTCTTGTAAGGAGATCATTATTGTATTGATTCAATACATAAGTGATATATTGTTGATGGGTTTTTCTCCCTCAAGAGGAGGGTTTTTCCAGGGTATCTGCTGTGTTATTGTGTGAATTTTGAATTAATTTTTTGTGCATTTCATCTGATCATAAAACTAACATGGTATTAGAGCGGGTTTGAAGAAGATCATGATCAGATTTTGTTATTGCATTGATACTCTCTATTCTCTTTTACATCTTTGTCTATCTCTATTTTAGTCAAAATGGTGAATGGTCTTAAAATTGAGGATAGACTCGAGGGAGCATCCAACTACACATCATGGAGATTCAGAATCATGCTCACCTTGGAAGAGAATGATTTGGCTGAGTTTGTGGAGACCAAAGTTTCCGAACCTGAGGAGGAAGAAGAGAAGTTGTAGTGGAGGAAGAAAGACATCAAGGCAAAGAAGATGTTGGTTGATTCCGTTAAAGATCATATTGTTCCAATTGTCTCCAAGTTGAAGACGGCAAGGGACATGTTCAAAACATTGGAGGAGATGTACAAAATCAACAACACCAGCCGAGCACTTGCACTGAAGCAACAACTACACCATGTGAAGATGGAGAAAGGAGAAACAGTGATTGCCTATTTCATGAGGATTTCGGAATTGAGAGATCAGCTCTCTACAATTGGTCATGTGGTTGATGATAAGGACTTGACCATGCTTGCTCTTAATGGTCTTCCTTTATCATGGGAGTCCTACATTCAAGGAATCAGTGCAAGATCCAAACTTCCTAAGTTTGATCATTTGAGGGCCGACTGCGTTCAATAGGAGTCAAGGTTGGTGGCTAGAGGCGTTGGTCAAAGTTCAACTAATGAAGATATTCATGTTCTCGCCTCTCACTCTTCGAAGAAGAAAGGAAAAGATGGGAAGAAAGGATTCTTCAAGAGGAATCGAGATAAAGGAAATGATGGTGCCCCTGCATTCAAGAAGAAGAGAGACTTATCCAAAGTCCAATGCTTTAGATGTGACAAGTATGGTCACTTTGCTAAGCATTGTCCATCCAGACCTAAGCAGCAGGCCACCATTGCGGATGTTGATGATGCCTCCCCTCAGAAGGACTCTTGTGAATACTTGTTCTATTCGGCATTGTCAAGCAATGTACCTACAGACACCAATGCTTGGCTGATCGACAGTGGTGCTTCTCGACACATCACTGGTTTTAAGGAGCATTTATCAATCCTGGTGGAGAGAGATTCTACTGAACAAGTCATTATTGGAGATGATGCTAGCTACTTCGTGAAAGGGATTGGGACCTCTACTCTCCATTTGGATTCCGACATTACACTACAGCTATGTGATGTTCTTTATGTTCCAGGAATCAAGCGTAATCTTATCTCCATTTCAGCTTTAGAAGATAAAGGATATCAAGTTGCCTTCTCCAAAGGAAAAGTACTTGTGTGGACAAAGAATTCCAACTTCAAGACTGCTCAAGTAATTGGTGTAAGACATGAGAGCCTCTATAGGCTGTGCACTCATCCACTTCAGGCATTAGTTCATGATACTTCAAGCTTGTGTGATCTTTGGCATCGAAGATTGGCTCATCTTCACTTCCGGGCTCTACCTATCACGGAGAAGATGGTCTCGGGTCTTCCGAAGTTCAACCGGGAGCATGAAGGTACTTGCAAAGGATGTGCAATGGGTAAGAATACAAAAGCTCCATTTCATAGTAGAGGAAGTAAATCTAAATGTATTCTAGATCTCATTCATTCTGATTTATGTGGTCCAATGTTTGTTCCCTCTTTGAGTGGTTTCTTGTATTACATTCTTTTTATTGATGACTGCTCTAGAAAGACTTGGATTTATTTTTTGAAAACTAAAGAGTATGAGGAAGTGTTAGAAAGGTTCAAGGAGTTCAAAGCTCAGGTAGAAAACCTTTCTGGGAAAAGAATCAAAGTCCTAAGATCTGATAATGGAGGAGAGTACACTTCTGGCAGCTTTCGGAATTTCTGTGTTGAAGTTGGGATTAAGAGGGAGTTCTGTGTTCCCTATAATCCTCAACAGAATGGTGTTGCAGAGAGAAAGAACAAATCGATCGTGGAAGCAGCAAAAGCCATGATCCATGACGAGGATTTGCAAACTTTCCTATGGGCAGAAGCTTCTAGGACTGTAATCTATGTTCAGAATAGAAGTCCTCACAGAATCTTGGAGAACATGACTCCTGAAGAAGCCTTTACTGGAAAAAAGCTAGAAGTGAGTCATTTGAGGATCTTTGGATGTCCAGTTTATGTTCATATTCCAAAGGAAAACAAAACAAAGTTGGAGCCTTCTTGCAAGAAGGGAATATTTGTGGGCTATAGTGAGACATCAAAAGTAGGATATACATTCCAGGTCAGAAGTTGATCGAGGTCAGTAGGGATGTCACATTTGAAGAAGATGTTGCATTCAGGAGATCCAAGGGTACTCATATGGAGATCGATAATGAAGAGTCTCCTCAGGATATGGAAGTTTACCATACTCCTGAGATTCAGAGGGAGATTTCAGATCCAAAGGAAGATATTGATCCAGTTGAGCCCTTGGAACTTACTGATGGGCCTACTGATATTGTGATTGGAAGAAAAAGACCTCTTTGGGCTAGGCAAACTATGCAAGAGGCAAAAAGGTTTGCAGCTCCGAGAGGTACCTTTAGGGAAAGCAAAAGGCCACATTTCCAGTTATGTTGCCTTGATGAGTCAGATTATTGAGTCCGAGCCTTCCAGTGTTGAGGAAGCTTCTAGTCAACAAGTTTGGAAAGATGCTATGAATGAGGAGTATCAGTCAATTCTCAAGAATGATGTCTGGGACATCGTTCCTAGACCCGAAGGAAAATCTGTGGTATCTTCAAAATGGCTCTTCAAGATCAAGCATGCGGCTGATGAGAGCATTGAGAAGTACAAGGCAAGATTCGTGGCTAGAGAGTTCTCACAAAAAGAGGGACTTGACTATGAAGAAACATTTGCTCCTGTTGCTCGCTACACTTCGATCAGAACCATTATTGCCATTGCTGCATCTAGAGGATGGAAGATTCATTAGATGGATGTGAAGACAACTTTTCTGAATGGTGTGATTGAGGAAGAAGTTTATATCGAGCAACCTGATGGATTTGAGGTACATGGGAAGGAGTCTCATGTTTGTAGGCTGAAGAAGGCCTTGTATGGTCTTAAGCAGTGCCTCGCATGGTACGAAGGGATTGATCAAGCATTTCTGTCAAGTTTGGGCTTTCTAAAATGATGCGGATCAAATTCATACTTCAAGGTAATTGATGAAGCATTGATTTTGGTTTTGTATGTTGATGATTTGATCCTTACCGAGAAGATCGCCTTTATTCTCATGTATGAGTTGGCTTTGAGTTTTGAGATGAAGGACTTTGCTTATGTGAGATTACTTCCCTCTTTGGCTTAGTTTGGCGGTACGTGAGATGATTCTAAGTCAAGGGAAGTATACTATTGATATACTTAAAAGGTTTGGTATGATGGATTGCAAATCCATGTCTACACCTATGGAGACCAACCTACATAAGTTAAAAGAGGCTGCAGCTAGTTCAAACTTGGTGGATCCTACGATGTACAGGCAGTTGATTGTGTCCTTGATGTATCTAGTTAACACTAGACCAGATATCTGTTATGCTGTGAGTGCACTT
>VDFB02138272.1:0-17427 GCA_007258455.2 Sequoia sempervirens
TCTTGATCTATCTTCTTCTCTCTTCATATTGAATGAAGTAGAAGTAGAAGCCACATAAATACCAAATGAAGTCTCATCAAAACTCTAAATTCCCACCAATAACTTGCTTGATAATCTTGAATCCAAACTTGACATGTTTCTTTCATATTAGCCATTATTGTACCCCAAACCTGACACACATTCCTAGTAGTTCCATTGAAAATTTGTTGATTGTGCAACAAGTTAAGGGATTTAGGCTTCAAAGAAGGTCATAACTAATTCACAAGAATGTACTAGATAGATTCATAATTATTCCATGAATTTTTCACCAAATCACACCATAAATGATGAAAGAAAACTTGGTAAATGGGAAAACCAAAAGAAGATGTATTTTAGACTCTTCTTGACTTGAAGGCATATGATACATCTATTTGGACCAACAATCCCATGCTTTCAAATTTTATCATAAAAAATATATTTATCAAGAGTTGCAAGCCACATGAAAGAATTCAACTTAGGCCAACATTTAGGATTCCATGTTGGGAAAATGTGTCTCAACCTTGCAATTATATAAAGGTTATTGTTGATAAGATATATATATATATATATATATATGAATATTTATATATATTTCCTAGTTACACCGATAGGTGTAATATACAATGGAAGCATGGGGTGGTGTTGAGGAGTGAAATCTAAGTGTGTTAACTTTTTAAGGAAACTCCTAAAAATGGTTGACATATATTAAATAAATGATATATTGTAAATCTAGACCATTAATTATTAGGTTTTAGATCTAATGGTGGATATTTTTTAACATAAAGGAAATAGTGGTGTGTTCACCTTTTAGGAGATGGAACACAAAAGGGGAAAGGGATCCCTCCTATTTTTCTCTATTTCATTCAAGGAAACCCTAGAGATCTCAATCTAATGGTTCAATTGAGATAAGGGACTGCTATAAGGTCTCCTTGGGTGTGATTAAAGAATGGGGTTTCACCACTTTAAGCAAAGGCTTAGAAAGAAGGAAACACAAGTAATATGCAAATCTAGCTATGTAACCTAGGAAATTAAACTCAAAATCAAAATGAGAAACTGTGAATAAATAGAGAAGTACCTGAAAAATTGGAGATGCCTGAAACAAGGCCTACAATCCCAAAATTATGACTTTTGATGCTCACTGGGACTCATATGCTAGATTGGGTGATTTAGTCCCAGTTTTGGGTTTTGGGTTGAATCTAGAATCTGCAACTGGTATACCAAGATCTATAGGAAATGACTGAAAAGTGGTATACTAGGACTCATATGCCCAAGGTGGTGATTTAGTCCCAATATTAGGGTTTGGTTGAAACTCTGGTATCCTCTAGTGATCTTCTATAGCTTCTCTCCTATCTGATCTCTAAGTCTGAAACTCTGAATTTTGGCCTATAGGTGACTTTCCATGAAGATGACAACTTTCTTCAATCTTACAACTTTTTCTTCAAAGGATCTTCAAGCTCAAAACACCTAGATCTTCAATCACACATGAAGAGGGATAAAAATGTTTATTTTTTAGTGGATAGGGGTTTTCCTTGGTCAAACCCCATTTTGGTAATCAAACCTTGAAATAAAGTGAAATAGAATGAAGGAATGATGAATGAACAAATATGCAATGTTGCAACTCAACAAACCCTTGTAACAAAGGCTACAAAATTATGTGAAATGGCTAGCATGAATGTAGATCTTGACTTTTGATTGAATGCTATGAATCTGACTTGAATACTTGCTTGAGTCGTAAAAATGTACATCACAAATGTTAGCTGAAAAACACACATGATGCATGATGACTTTGACATGATGCTTGAATCTTGAATATAGCTCCAAAATGCTTGATAATCAACTTTCGAATGCTCTTTAAGGCTCTTGTAAACTCTCTTGATCATAAATTTGCTATAGGAATGCTCTCTTGAAAATATTAGGTGAAATTATGAGAAATAACCTTTTATTTATACTTGTTTGTGCCAAATTTCCTAAAATTACAACACTACAAGCTGACATCAGATCTAGGAGAATAAAATCCTACCAAGAATTAAATTCAAAATAGGTCCAAGCTAAAGCAAGACTCATACGCTAGTTGGGGCATATGAACCCCAGTAGCCTAGGCTTGGGACACAAATTTCAAGAAATGTTGAGTTTTATGCCAAATTCAAGGTCAAGCCCTGAGACTTAGGTGGGAACCATACATCCAAGGTGGCGTATGAGTTCTAGATCACTAAATTTGGGACACATAACCCAAAAACATTAAATTATGATTGGTCATTAGATAAGTGTTGGGATTATCCTCTGAAAGATGCATTTAATAAGGCTTGTGGATGCAAAATAGGACCAAATAAGGCATAAAGAAGCCCAATTTTAGCAAGGAGGGCCCCAACAAGTGTGAAAATGTAAAGGAATACGTTTTTATACACTACATTTAGCCCCCACTTTAGTGAGAGGAGGAAATTTCTTCAAACTCACACTAAAGTAGACAAAATCACATCAAGAGGGGTCCAAATGTACAAATGCTAGTGAGATAGGATGATAATAACCAAGAGGGTTGTGCAATCCCCCAAGATTGAGATCCTATGGAAAACCAACATAGGAACAAGAGAACGCGTGCATATAAATGATGTAAGGAGCAACAACAAGGTACAAGCATACATTTCCAAAGACATAAAGAAGAAAGAAAAAGGAAAAGAAGGGTGGATCAAGCCTCGACCATTTGTCCAATGTGATGTGGATAATATCTAAGCTATTTATCCAAAAATGTTTACAAAAATGTTTACAAGTGGAACATGATTTCCACTATGCAAACCAAACAAATGCTCACAAGGGCTAGTGGAACCTCAAGCTGTCCACTAGGTGAGCCCCTAGCGAGACACATATGCACGCAGACGGTATGCGATCACACATAGAGGCAAGTGGCTATGGGAAAGTCGGGAAAGTCACACCTAAGTTCAACTCCCATACAATAACCATACCAAAGATATACCTCCTGATAACTTTGATAAGGTGCCACACAATATGAACAACATGATCCATGAGGCAAGCAAAACTTTGTATACTTGATACTCATGAAAAAATAGGATGGCTCCACACACAAGCAAAGTGTGTTATGCAAGGTGGCCATATAATAGATATTGTAAATGCAAAATAATGTAAGGTATGTTTAAAGGAGTTTTTCTTAGTTCATGTAAGGTCTTAACTAAAGGAACATTATGCCTAATGTCTCCAAGAGAGGACCAATCAAAGAATAGAAGATTCACAACTTAGGGGATGCAATGTGTCACATCAAGCCACTAAGAGGAATATAATATACTAAGAGAGATCACACTCTTGAGGACATCACACCCAATGTCACCATAAATTGAAAGATGCATCACATGAAGTAAGAAGAGTACACAATGAAACACAAGTTGTAAAAGAATAATGCCAATGTATGCCCCTTTAAAGAAATTGTTAAACACCATGCTATGAGAAATTAATTTAAAGTAGAAAATGATAAATGCTAACAATAAAGAAGACATGAGAGCTTATTTGGAAATCCCTATGCCAAGTCATATGTTTCCAAATAAAGCTACATCATGAAAAGGATTTTCCCCAAAATGAAATCCCAAAATCACATAAGGGATCTAGGATTTGGGGTCAAAATGTTTTTCTACAATATTTTAGAGAGCTTGAACTATCATCATTCCCCAAATACTCATGGAATAGGAAGAATAACACAAGAGAGATGAAAAAAAGAAAATATTTCGGGTCAACATGGAAGAGACCTAAATGTCTCAATGCCTTGCGTCATCCCCAAAAGGAAAACACAAGACAAATAAAATATAAAGGAAAATATTTTAGGTCAACATGGAAGAGACCTAAATATCTCGACGCCTTGCATCATCCCAAAAGGAAAACACAAGACAAAGAAAAGATAAAGGAAAATATTTTGGGTCAACATGGAAGAGACCTAAATGTCTCAACGCCTTGCATCATCCCCAAAAGAAAAACACAAGACAAAGAAAATATAAAGGTTTACAACATATAGAAGAATGTTGATACAAATAGAGGAATGTTACAAAGAGAGAGATACATCAAACATAACAGTACGGTGGATCACATTACACACATGCAATCACATCAAAGAAAGCTGAAAAAGAAAATAAAGACAAGACTAGTCAGGCACATGTGAGTCAACCTATTAGCATGTCGTTCACATCCCAATCTTGTTCATCGTATACGGAAGGTAGAAAACTAGCCAAAGGGACAATAGCAAGTCCTGAACTAGGGTCATCACCAAGTTCAATACTCTTCTTAGGGGAATTGTCATTTAAACTTATAGAAGAGGAAAAAAATGTATTCAACTCATCATGCACTTCCTCATCAATTTTACTAATTTCATCATCATTTTCTAAGTTAATCACAATGGGAGGTAGAATGATAATGTCCAAAGAAGGTGCTAATCCCTGTTGTGGTTGTGATATAGAATATTTTTGTTGTGGGGAAGAGGGAGACTCTTCGTGTATTGCTTCACTTAAGTTTGGGTGTTGATTTTCTTTGTTATTTTCTCCATTTAAACTTTGAGCAATAGCACGATGTCTACGCCTACGCTCTCTAGAATTTTTTTTCTTTTAGTACAATTTTCAAGTTGCATTTGTGTAGGAGTGGTTTTATCAACCATAGGTTTATTTTCTTGCCTAAGGGGAGGAATAGAAGGAACCATGGGATGTTGTTCAACCACTTTCTCTTTAGCTTTGTACACTTGTTTTATCTTAGGAGGCATGAGGGGATTTTTTTTGTTGCCTCTTGGTCCTTTGTAGGAGATAGGAAAAGGCTCTATCTTAGGTTGGTCTTGGTTACTTATAAGGCCTTTTGGTTCAATCATAGTTTCATCAAGGATAGTAGGCTTAATCATGGGTTGAGACATATTTCTAAGGGATAGTTTTTCTATGTATTTTTCCTTAAACTTTTGGTAGGATTTGAAAAATTCCTCATGAGGTTTAATAGGTTCCATAGGTTTGGTCCAAAAAAAATCCAATGAAAAATTTCCACGGGAAGACACAAGATTAAATCCACTATGGTGCATAGTACAGATCTCATTGCCAATGGGAAAATTTAACCATTTATGTATGACTGATGGGATGGATTTCATGGAGCATAGCCATGGATAACCAAGCTTCACACAAAATTAATCCAATGTTAGGATGATGGATAATGATACATCTAATTGTTTTAGTCTAACTTTTAGAGGAAGGGTGACCGATCCCATCATAGTGCAAGAAAAACCATTCTGTGTTTTTAACCATGCTTTCATTTTATCATATGTTTCTTGATAGAGTTCATGAACAAGTAAGAATTCTTCAGTGATCACATTCTCTCCACATATGGGATCAATTAATATCCCATTACTGGGCTTGTCATTGATTCGGTTGGCTATGTAAAGAGGACCATCAGGTGCATTACTATTTGTATCTTTAGATGAGAAATCAATGTCAAGACACTTTTTAGTTTGGTCCTTACAAGGTTGATAGGTTGTGTTTTGATCAATGCAACCATAGTATCCACAAGACTTTGTTCAATAGTATCCATAGGACCTTGTTCAATAGTATCCATGTTGTCATCATCCATGTCAACATTCATCACATAATTCTTCTTAGTTTCACTAGCTTAGACAAATGAAATATTATGATTCGACATAGGGTTGGTAAATATTTGCAAATTTTGGTTAGGAGGGGAAACAAACTTATTTCCTTGATCATTAACACCTCCAATCTGAAGTCGACTAGAACTAATGAGGTCTTGCACAAGATGTTTAAGATGCTTACAATGTTTTGTATCATGTCCATTTTGTTGGTGATAATGACAATAGGAATTTGATCTAAAGTTCATGGGTAAAGGCTTATTAGGATTAGGATTTTTAACGAGAGGTAAGGAGATCATTTCCATTCTAGAAGTTGTAACATTGTGTTATGGAGGGTATCGGGTATGGGAGTAAATTATCTAGCTGGATCCCCAAATGTAAATGGATTTATCTTCTTTATAGCAGCCACTTGGGTATCAATACGTTGAGTTGGTTGAGGGGGAATTAGTTGAATGAAACCTTTATTCTATTTCCTACAAGGTTGGTAAATGTTTTGATTTGTGGATTCTGACTTTTCAGGACAACTAGGGGTTGGTTTTTTTTCATGAATACTAATAAAGTTTTGATAATCACAAAGGGCAATACACAAGTGTACAAAGGAAGGGAACTTCATCATGCCAAGCTTATCTTCTGTCTTAGTTTGTATGTTCTCAATGAACATTCATTGAAGGTGAGGGTCGGGAATTTGTATGTCAATTTGGGAATAAATCATTTGGTGGCGTGAAATAAATTTAGTAACCTTTTCATCATCCTTTTTCTTACATCTCATCAAATCAGCTAAGGTCACTTAGGAGTCATGTACACTTGGAAATGGTTAATAAAGGCCTCAACAAGTTCATTGAATGAACGAATTAAGTTATTTGGTAATGAGGAAAACCATTCTAAAGCAGTATCTTTCAAGGACCTAGGGAAAAGCTTAGCCAAGAGCTTATCCTCAAGGACGAAATCAATGCATAAGGTGGTGTAAGTGGGAAAATGGTTAGAAGGATCTCCTTTCCCTCCATATTTCTCAATTCTAGGAATATATATACCTTGTGGTATCGACGTTCTTAATATCTCCAAGGATAAGGGATTGCTTTTGACATAGTATGTAGATTGGCCAATTTGATTTTGGTTTATGGTAGAAATTTGTTGTTGAAGGGATGAAATATTTTGCAAGAGTTGGTTAAGGATGGTGTCATTGGTTGTGTTTTGAGATGGAGGTGAATATGGTGGAGGTGTATATGCTTTCAAGGGGGAAGTGAATGGAATACTTGTGGGAGGTAAAGTGGTAGGAGATATGACATGAGATGACACAAAGGTACTAGGATTGCTAGTGGAAATACCCAAGGTAGGAATGACATTACTAGTAGGTTGCATCGTTGTTGTAACTTGAGGGTTGGTATAGGTATGTATGTCGCCAAAAAGTGTATATCTTGCTTGATATGGGAATAATTAATGATAAATTGGACTTAATGAGACCTTGATTTAGTTTTGTGAGGTGTTTTGCATGTCCACACTAGGTCTTGGACCCTTGCAAATTGAATAAAATGCATCTAACGATGTCTTGTGAAGGTGTTGTAAAGTGTTGTAAAATACTTTCACACTTTTGTAGACTAATGGACCTATTTTTCCCCTAATTCAAACTTGTAAAATGTATTTAATTGCATCTTCACATTAATCTAGAAGGCTTGTGAATTAAACTTAACTCTAATCTAGTGTTGTAATGTGTCTTAAACATTCACATTGGATGTTGTGCCTTTCTAGGCTATGTGGACCTTATTTTAATGATGTAAAGTGAATTTAATCACACCTTTCATATTTAACTTTGTGTCCCTATCCCTAATAACCCTTTGCATCATCATTAATAGGCCCCTATGTCCCCATATTATGCATCCCAAGGCCTAATTTGATCAAAGAACTTACTAGAACAACCTAGAAGCCTAATTTCTTCATTCCTAGACAATCTAGCTAGAAAAATAACCCCTTTGGGACCAAGTCGCCCATCTTGGTGAATTAATCCCATCCAGGTGGGACTAAGTCACCCAGATTGGCGACTTAGTCCCATTTGGACTATTTTTGAGATTCAAGTGGGAAAATTTGGAATTTAAGTTTATTTTTCCTTCATGTCGGCCTTAGAGATCAAATTAAAAAGAAAATTAGGTGGATTTCCTATAAATACAGGCTTCTAAACCCAAATTCATAACTCATTCATTTATTCATCATTTATCTTCCACCTCAAGTCAAGCAAGTTAGGGTTTTAGCATTTTAAGTCATCAAGATAGCATTTTTTAGACATTCAAGGGCAATCAATATTTATCATCATGGAAAGTCTCTAACTCCATTGTTCCATGCTTCATTTTCTTATTTCTTCATTTTGGTTTAATTTCCTAAAAAGGGGTTTGACCAAGGAAAACCCCCATGCCCTAACATCCAACATTTCTTTCTCTTTCCTTGGGTGTTTGCAGATTTAGATATCTTGAAGTCTTTGAGATCATTAAAGATTAAGTTGCAAAGTTTTTGAAGACATCTCCTTATTGACCAAGTCAAAATATCCACTAAAAGTCACTTTTAGGCCCGAAAATCAGAGTTTCAAAACCGGATACTAGTCAAGAACCGAAGTGCAGACCAAGGGGTCTCGTTTCTACTTTTGGATTTTTAGAAAAATCAGAAGTGGACTAAGTCACCAACAGTGGCGACTTAGTCCCGCCGAACCTGTTTTTCGTAAGTTTTTGTAGATTTGGATACCCATTTAGCAGAAATAAGTTTTTGGGTAGTTTCCCTGATCTGGAACTAAGTCACCCAGCTTGGCGTAAGTGTCCCAGATGGTAAGAAAATCAAATTTTCTAAAATTTCAGAGGCATCTGCAATCTCCATTTTGTCCTTCATCAGTTTCCACTTGCATAATTTATGTTTTCCATCCTTATTTTGTTCTTTATTGCATTTAATTTATCTGTTTGCATATCACAATGTGTTTTCAAACAAGTTGCATTTCTTAGGTTTTGCATTAATAAATCACTCCTTTTATCAGCTCTTTGCATTTAGACATATTTCAATCATATTAGCATTATTCTTTAGTGAACCCCCAAGTTTTTGTGGGATACCTTTCTCCTTTTAGGTCAAAAACCCTAGAAGTGCAAGAGAGCACCCTCGTACAAAAATTTGTGGTTCATTTTGGTGAACCTGCCTTTAGAATACTTTATTTTCTGATTTTGGAGTCATCATCCTAGAATTAGCTTGCATTGCATGTTGCATTAGTTAAGTTGCATTCTAGGGTTTCAAATTTTGCATTAGTGAAAGTACATAATAGGTTGCATTTTCGCATCTTAAATCATTGAAAATTCCTGAAATTTTGCATTAGCATCTTAGGTCTGCATCATATAGCATAGAAAACATCAAAATCCATCACAAAAAATTGAAAAAAATCCCTACTGGGACTAATTTTCCACCTTGGGTGACTTAGTCCCTTTTCACCCTTGAAACTTCCTTTTACATAACTAAAAACCTTGTTTTTAGGCTTTTGTTTGCTGCCCTTACTTATCTATATCAGTTGGTTGAGTTTCTGTAATGTGTATTTCATTAGATCTAGCTTAAATTAGCTGATTTTATGCATGGATTAATTTCAAATTTGCATTGTCACATTTTGCATAGCATACTCAGTCAATTGTCATCCTTAAAATCTAAAAAATTGCATTCCTCTTTTGCATGTTTTCTTTAGCATGGTTACATTTCAAGTTTGTAGAATAATCATTACATCATGTTTTCATGACAAAAATCTATAGTTATCATCTTTCATGTTCTATTTTTAGACCTTATTGTGTGTTTTAAGAAAGTTTTGTTAGGTGTATGTGAATATGAGGTCCTTTCCCCTCTCTTTTTGTTCGTAATCGATCCCTCTCCTAGTTTCCCTTCTATTGGTGAGATTCGTCAAGTGAAAGAAACCTTGGATAATCATAAAAATCACATTTTTTCTTCTCATATTATCTCTCCTACTTGTGAAGAAGATATTATAGTGCTAGAAGAACCAATTGATGAGAGTTTTGAAAACCCAAGTTGTTTGTCTCCTCTTACCTCTCCTATTAAACAAAACATTAATAAAAAAGAGCACATATTGATAAGTAATCATGATTATCACACAACAAAAAAAGATACCATTGAAACCTACCTATGTTCATCTCCTAATATCTTCTCCTCTTGTGATAATGATGAGGATATGTTAGTATTAGATAAACAAACCTTCAAAATCCATGATAACTCTCTTTATGATCATTCCCTTACCCATCCTATTTTGCAATACATTATGGGCCAAAAGAATGAACTTATCATTGATCATGGAAATCATACTTGTTATGCTCCCAATACCTCTCCTATTAGTGATGAAGGCATCTTGGTGAAAGAAGATACAAGAATTGATAGTTTTGATTGTCCCTCTCCTCTTCCACCTTTGGAAGACATTAGAAAACAAGAGGATGAGATTGTAGAAACATTCCTAAACATCACCTTACCTAGTCTCCCTAACCATAACAATCAAAATTTCCCTTCTTCTAATATCCTGCCTCAATGCAAAGAGGATAGGTTGGTGTTAGAAGATATACCTATTAAGAGTCATGAAAACCTTGATCCTCCCATCCCTAATGTTCCCAGCATTTGGGACAATCTATTTGAAAATCATACTAGTCCTTCTCTTGGTGCCTCCCCTACTTGTGATACAGCTACTTTACAAACTTCAACCTTCGATGAACATATTACAAGCTTTCCTACTAGGATAGCTAATATGGAACAAGAGAATGAAACCTTCAACAATCAAATAGAACCTTCTCCTAATCATCCCACTATTGATAATCCCATCATTAACCATTCCCCTACTTGTGATGAAGTTCTTTTAGAAGAACCAACCCTCGAACATCAAGAACATTTGATTTATAGTTCTCCTAAAAACTCTCCTCCTAAGGAGAATATCATAGTGCTAGAACATGGAAACAATAGTAATGTGTCTTCCTTAGATAAAAAGGTGATTCTATATTTCCCTTTATTATAGATACATCAAACCAAGACCATTGAGGTTATGAATATGCAAGTGTCCTTGAGATCCCCCTGATCAATGGACCTCATACATATTGTTGGCCTCCTACAATGATTTAACAACTAAGCCCTTAAAGTTGATGTAAGGCCCCACCTTGTGTGTTATTTATTCTACCCTATCTCATATAGTGCATTTCATCAACCAAATGTTAGATAGGTTGAAAACGATAAACAATTGACTATATGTTGTCGTATTGGGTATTACTAGTCACATTAATAAACCTTATGCATTTAATCCTCTATCTCCCTCTCCCTAGAAATATCGTAATGTGAGTACAATTATATGGTAAATAAAATTGAACACTGTTTTATGAATGGTCGTAAGAGAGGATTGATAAATCTTATAACGTAGTAATATTTTATAAACCAAAAACCTAGCATAACTGATTGTGTGATGTGTCCCTAGATATAAGGTCACCTAGCTCGCTATCCATAACACTAAATAGGAGGGCTATAGATAAATGACATGGTGCATGATTGGGTATGCTTCAATGATAATTAAAATAATCAACCAATCATGCTCTTATTGAGTTTTTATCCACAGAGTAAAACAATAGATTCATTATCAATGATTGGACAATGAACTTGTTTTCAGAAATAATGTTATTTTGGGTAAAATTGAAATTATAGATTGAAGTAATAATAATAATGCTATATTGTTGATGTTTAGGCATGATTTAACAACTAACATCCTCAAGGCTTGTATTTAATTACGAGGTTTAATAATAATGTTGAAAATTAGAAATTTAGTTATTGAGAAAGTGCCTTATTAATATTGTTACTTATAAGATTAAATAATCATAATAATATCAGAGGAAAACCACTAGTTGAGTTAATAATTTGAAAATACCATTAATAATTTGAGTGGATTAAATAATAATGAAACTATCATTGTTAATAATTCTGATAAACCGAGTGATAAAGCTAAAATAGTATGTCATATTTAAATGGACAATAGAATTATCCCATATATTAAGAAGTGTTAGATAACAATGATAGTAAGAATTATTATTATAAGTGAATAAATAAAGAAATAAAAATAAATAAAAAAATCTTGTCACAATTAAACAATAGAAATTAATTCTATTGATAGACTTCTGACTGACCTTTGCAAAGTGGGGGCGGACAAATTAATGATTGTATTACTCAGCAACAGGGATGTCTCTTCAAATCTAATCAGATGACTAGTTTGCTTTTCGTGGTGGGCATTCAAGTTGGCTCTCTGGAAAACACGTATTGAATCTTACTGTCACATTAATGGCACCTTGGATATCTCTTTTGTGGAAATAGATTTGGAAGTTGGTAGATCTTTATTTCGTCGATCTTCCACCCACTGTCCACCCACTGCCCAAATTAATGATACCATGGTACACCATTTTATAGGGGGATAAGATAAATAACTGGAAAAGGATCGTAAGAGGGAGAAAAATAAAAATAGAAACAACACACATCATCTGGGGAAAAAGGAGGCGATATTGGGGATGGTGGAAAAAGGATTTTTTTTAATTTTCTTGAGAGTTTGTTATTGCAGAAGGCGACTGGCATTCCACCATGCTATAGTGACCTGGTATGTGGACCTCTACGTTTCCTCCCAATCATTCATTCATGGTTGGTAATTTGTTATGAAGCTGCTTGCATAGCTTTATGCTTGTTATAGTATTTCTCGGAATGTTTTGAACTAGAGAAGACACTTAGATTATAACTCTTTTGAAATATTAGGGACGCCTGTTGTAAGGTTATTTTGATAGGGTGAACTCTTTGACAATGGCTCAGTTGAAACTTTGATTTTTTAATTAAAAAGTCAACAAAAAATAATCTTGTTATCATATTAACTTGAATGTCGTTCAAATAGCTCAGATCCTTCGTGTAAAAAGACAACCAAAACATTGGTGCTTAGGATAATGGCTCATGCATTGCAGAGACTGTAAGGGAGTAAATAAAATGGTTTAATTGGATGATATCTCCCAGAGACAATAGTAATATTTTAGGGCTGTCGCTAACAGCCCAGACTAGCACACATTTCTAGGTTTTTGATCACGATTTTCTTATTGCGGCTGTTGTTTGGAGTCGGAGTACTGTATCTCTCTGAGCGCTCACTGTTGTATGTGAAAACACATTATGTTATGATTGAAACTTTTTAGCTGATTCTCCAAAGCCACAACTATACAGTAGAAGGGAGGAAGTTAAATTGTTGAGTATTAAGTGTTTATGTGTAGCTGCATTAGTTTTGGTAATGGGTCGCCTCTAATCTTCCACTGACATGGTGTTTTATTTCACAGGTTTGTAATGTCTCAAAAAACTTATATTGTAGCTTTCCTGACCTGTAAAGATAAGCATTTATGTTCCTAGTCATTTATATGTTGGGAAGATTGTTTTAACGGGGTTTCTGACGTAAAATAAACTCTACTAGAATCATTGATTGTTTTATGTTTGATACTCTGGATTAAACCCTCGCCGAGTTTGAGCTTGGTATATTACACTATTGATAAGGAAAATGCAATGGTTGGCAATCTTCTCAAACAGAGAATAATAAAGGCCAAAATATCTTCTTAGGTTGAACTGATTTGGAAAAATTTATACATTGGTACTTCCTATTACATACAAGTCGCCTGGTTTATTTATTCATATAAATGTTTGGATTCCATCTAATAAAGAATACCTTCTATGAGATTGTATATCTTGAAGGAAATTTATTAAGCAATTTATTTTGTGCCTAACCTGTAATTATGGCCATCTGTGAGATTTTATTTCTAAGCAACATTTTTTCAAACAGTTCACGCGTACTACATATGCTCCACATTTTGCATACGTATTAATGTTGAGGGGGTTTAGTCTTACACCTGCCTATTGCATTTGCTTGAAAGTTCTAAAGCCCAGTCAACAAATTTGTTTTGTTCATACCCTGCAGTCGATTGCAGCCCTTTAAATCGCAGCTCCTTGGGTTATTCTGTCAAACGGCCCTCATGCTTTTTTATGTGTCCACATCTTGCATACATATTCACCAGGGCACTTGAATGATTGAATCAACAACATCTGACAAAATTCCTCTACCTGTTGTATTTCAAAGGGTTTCCGTATTTTTTTCTAAGAGCTACGAGGTAGCACATATAGAAATAATGTTGGTAAAGGTACTAATAGTGATATTACAGCTGCACCTTAGTAGGCTTCATTCTCTCACTTTCCTTGATATGCTCATATAATATAAGAGGTATTCTTGATATGTTTAAAACTTTATCACAAAATATGAATCTGACAGGTGGATTTATTCTATGTCTCCTATTTTCATATAATATCTTTCTGCTGCCACAATCGAGTACCTAGGTTCACTGCAGAATAGTTTGGAAGTATGAATTACCCTTCCAGAACATTAGAATTAATGCTTTCATTTAACTGTTAGCAATAAAAATAAATAAAAAAAATAAAAACTACAGATAAATGCCATATTTTAATCAATTGAGAATAAATCAACAATAGATATAACTTCAGAAAATACTGTCTTCATTTAAAGTATTGAGCTCTATAGGAAAAGCGGTTATTGAATTTTGTTAATCATGTTTTAAATTCCTCACTCTTAAATGCGATCTATAGATGCGGATGGGATGCTTTGTCCAAATCAAAGTTCATATCTATACTGAATCCATACACCGATACCCAAAGGTTTCAATTAAGGAGTAAATAAGGAGGTCACATAATTTACTTGTAGATTTAGCTTCCTTGAAGGTTCTTAAGCTTCATTAATTAGCCTGTCTATGTACACATTTATAGACGTCCCTACCCTGTTCGATAGTACCGTTCCTCATGATAGGAAGAATGCTAGAAAGATGATCGAATCTATCCTTTAAGATAGTTTAAATCATTCCTTGAAACATTTTAGAAAATTTTCAACAAATTGTCCATGCATATGCTTCTTTGACCTCATTTCTCAAATCATTATAAGTAGGCATCCAATTTGTTGAACTTTATGAAACATCGTAGTTTCATCTTTACATGATTATGTATTTTTAGACTACATTGGAATATCCATTAGACAACACCGTATAAGTTATGTTATAGTTGAAGGCTTTAAATCTTAGCAATTAATGTTTGGAACATATTTTGTATATTTCTGTTATCAACCTCATTAATATCATTATATTATATTAATAGTTAAGAGATTTAGACAAAACAAATCATTTTCTTGCATCTATAAACATTGTGGCAGATCCTAAATTAGACATGTATGACAATGGTTCATCAATAGTGGTTCATGTTTAATCTTTCAATATCTAATGCAAACTATGATATCAAAATATGAAACAAATTGTCCAATGCAAAATTATACATTCTAGAGAACATTAAATACATTTATAAATTCATAAGTAGGAAAATTCACTATGTAAACTATCAGTCATGAAGATTGGTGAAATATCTATTTTAAAAGGATTACCAAACCCTCATGCATTATAGTGGTTACCTTGAATATGTTTTATTTAAACAATTTTCTCATCATGATGATCAAGCTGCTATCAAATCGTCAAAAGGGGTTAAGTCAAATTAGAATCATTTGCAAGCTTGGTATACTTGTTATACGTAAAGGTATTAATACTTGGTTTAATCAAGTTGTTATTTGGAGTTATATTTGAGTTATAAATTGTTAAATGTTAGGAGTGATTTCACTCATTTCAATTAAGGTCCATCTAGATGATACAAAATTCAAATCATATTTATAACTTTATTAACTAAACACATCAAGGTCACTAGGACAATGACTATTATTGATAAACAAGTTTTGATGTATTGCATATAGTTTCTAAATCAAGTGTGAAGGTATATAATAAATATTTGAGCTAACTACTAGGTTTTATATGATCTTGCACCTCAATGCTTTTATTACATAGTTGCTTGTAAAGTATTTTATAGCGAGAGGAGCCCTCTTAGGTCAATCTGGTTGTTTGTTTTGCGTATTTAAATTAACCATTGTGAAATCAATGGGTTTGCTAAACTATTGTGACATCAGTGGTGAGTTGAACCTACATGTTAAATATCATTATTGACCAACCCGGTTTATATGAAAGTTCAAGGTGTCGAACTACGGTGCCTCTGCGAATTACATACGTAGGCAAGGCTGTCTGACGACGAGCCCCCGAAGACTAGGTTTGGCCCCTAGGATTTGTTCTCTTATATATTCTTATGATTACTACTGATATATATATATATGTTATTGTTGGCATGTGACTTATATAATGTTTCAGGTTAATTTTGGGTTGGTTGAACTATTTAAGTCTACCTCAGAGATGTGGATTCCACGTCTCCTCTCGAACTGACCATGATGGTCTAAGCAATATAGTTATTGAACTAAAAGAATTATAGTTTATGACTAGTCAAAAGTTGTATGCTTTCTTGTAGTGCCTACTTTGGTAGCAAAATTTGAGAGTTTTGCAAGTGCAAGTGAACAAATTTGGAAATTGTGTTTTGTCCTTAACTTGTATTTTGGTGTAAAGTTTAGGGCATTACAGTTGTGATTCAAGATTGGACATCTAACCTGAATAGCTATCTCAATCATCATTAAGGTTCATTTAACTTGTCAACCCAAGGCGTAGACTTCAAATGGAGTCAGCACAGTATGTGCACTAGGAATCCATAGTAGCCATATTCATTTTATAGCTAAGAAAGACACAGTGCTGAAAGTAAATTGCCAGAAAGGAATAACATAAATGTTGAACATCAACCAAAACTATACTAAGCTAAAATTCAAGACAAAAAATGAAAATATGAGCAAACAAACATGAAACTTTTGTATCTACTTTCGCTACAAGAATAGTCACATAATGGAATTCTAGTGGTTACGAGGCAGAGATAGTGCCAGTTTCTTAACTAATTGTTAAACAGAAAGTACTAACTAAACTAAAGGATGAAATTCTCACCAAGTTAGCCCCTTGGATGAGTATCCCTTAAGACAATTATAAACTTAGATGCACAAACCTATAACTTCATTGTATTTATTGGAAAGCATGAGTACAATAGAGCAGCATAACTGTATTACTGAAAAGCTAAGAATATGAGTACAACATCAAATTAATCAACCTTCTTAGAAGGAGCATTCAAGTCTTATTTATAGGAAGAAAAACTACTAACTAACTACCTAGCAAGGAAATCAACTCCAACAAATTAGGAGGACACAACCTTATGGAAAGCATAAAAGGTGAAAAGAAGGTTATGCATGTGTGGAATGTGGTCAAGCATGTTTTCCTTAATGCATATTTAGCACAATAGTAACTCCTATATTCACTCAAAAAACAATTAAGACCATTTACAAGGTAGTTACAATCCTTTGATTTAAGCTAGGAATCTCCCTCCATTGAGAGTCTTCCCTCCACTGACCTTTGAATGATCACCTTGTTGACCTTTATGGCAAGTGACCAACTGGCATAATCTTCCTTAATTTTGTAGCCTTAAATTATATTTGCATAACAATATCAGTATGCACAACAATTGCATATCTGTAACTATCTTAAAGTAACATTCATTAATCCACATATAAAATTAACATAGATAGTTAATATAGCATGTCAATGTCATTTAAAAGTTACAAAAATAGCTTATGCCCAATGTCTATGGTTTTGAGGAAATATCATAAAAAGGTCAACATCCAAGTATCAAAGTCTATGACAACAATGACAAATGGATAATAAAATCTATCAAAATTGAGCCATAAACTGGACTCATCACTCCCCCCAACCAAGGGTTTTACTAGTCCTCTAGCT
>VDFB02138274.1:0-25908 GCA_007258455.2 Sequoia sempervirens
CTTTAAGGCAATAAATATCTGTTAACATCTTCTCTTCCAACTTTATGAAAATTGTACCACCTCATGACACATTGGCAGCTGGCTCTCCATTCCAAATTCAAATACCAAACTAGAGACAGGAAATGGATATACAACACTAGAGCCTTGTAACCACCACCTTTGCAAATAATATCATTAGGGCACCATGCAAAGCCCAATGAAAACCCAAACAATTTGTATGTTGTAATATTGAGATCTCATTACTAAGTATGTACCATAGCCAACCTCCTTTGAGCTAGAGATGCCAACGTGGCTCGATTCAAATGCCTCCTCTACCCTGATTTATTATACAACATTTATAAGGGTGGTTTATAAGCTACCATTGCATCGAGATTATTCAATGAATCGGCCTTATAACTATGAATTATCATGATAGTTGACTGATTAACCCCTTCATTGGCTAAGTGATTAGCTACAACATTTAGATGGCTTTTCCAATGTACTGATTTGATCTCATCATTTTTAACTCTTTTACATGCCTATCCATTCTCTAGTTCAGGCTTTTATTGTTAATTTACACACTTATCACAAGCAAGGAATTGTTTTCCACTATCAACTTAGAGAGCTTGAGAGAGGAAGTGCTTTACTAATGCAATGTTGTTGTTTTGTTACTTGTTTCTTTGTCTCGTGGTTTTGATCTTGTAAAAGGGACAGGTCTTCTTTTAAAATCCTTTTATACCATTAATAAAAAATGTAGTCTTTTATAGATGATATAGTTGTTGGTTGTATAGGGGCCCACACTTGTAGGAAGTATTGCTAACTAGAAAAGAGCAAGGACCAATGCAACATCAACTCTGTCCACTATCATCATATCAGTTTGTATACAAATCCCTATGACTGCTCTTACTGCAGCATCTTTCAAAATTGAGGGGAGCATGAACAAGATCAATAACTCTAGATTTACATTTCTATAAATTACCCTTAGGTTATCAACATAAAGATCCAAAACAAGGCAGAATGTTTCAACATCCACCAAATTTTTGTTAGAAGCAACCATAGAATTTTTCTCTTAAGATATCATGAGATACCGAAAGCTTCATCCCATGAACAGACAGCTGCACACAATTGTCTGAGCTATTATCTACAAAATTCACTTGCATACTAAAATACTCCCATTAATGTGATGGGGATCAGAAATTGGGGGAGGTGGCCAAAAACATAGAAGTTTTAACATTCAATAATATCACTAATCTACCAGGATTTGAATCAATGAAAGCCTTCATAGAGAAGGGAAATTGAACAATTCTAACATTTGCCAATCTATCTGCTATCCTATTTCTCTCTTTGAAATAAAGATTAAAATGAATATCTTGAAAACTCCCCTTGGAGCCTAACTTCTTCAATGTTACTTTTAAGATTTTAATCTCTAAGATAATCATTGATGCACCTAGTAATTATAATTTTAGAGACCTGGGTTCCTGGCTTCTTCCTAGGATATGCCAGCCTAGCCCCTTCAGTCTATGACATACACTAAGCATTTCGAGATCCTTCTTTGGCCATTTAGTGGGGATAGAGGATGATGTTTTTCATTATTTTGTTCTAAGTTTTATTACAGATGGTCTGCCACTTGATTATCATTAGGTTCATTTTTCTTTTAGTGTCTCTTCCCATGTAAGGCTATTTTCATGTCACCATATCTTCCTATGGATTTATTTACTTTAGGCTTACCTTTTTCTTGTTTTTTCATTTTTATTTTGTACATTTGTTTATCTTGTTTTCATCTTGAATGCCCCAGTAATCTTAATTTGACACGTTTTGGGTCCCATTGACCTATTTTTGTCAGTCTTGGATACTTAAATAGTTTCTCTTTCTTTAACTCAAATCAGAAGCCATTATCAAAGCTAGAAAAAGGTCAAATCTTTCACATGATATGAAGTTCTAAAGAATTCTAAAAAAATCAGTTTTATTATTACAAGAAAGTCATAGTGTGCAAGAAAAACCAAACTGTTTTTCTGTTGAGATGGTTTGGTATGTGTTATGTCAATATTCAGTGAGTCTACTTGCTCCTCATTAGCCCTCATTAGCTGTGGATGTTGCTTTTTCAATTTAGTGAACTTGTTCTCCTTTGCAAGTTAATTAATTAGGATGGCTACTACCAAATTACTGAAACTGACTTTATAAATACTCCCTAGTCTAGTAGAAAGATTTCCATAAAACATTAAATCCCACAATGCATGAGATATATCAATGAATTTACAAAAGAAAAGAGAGCCTTTAAAAAACATTCGGGCCTAATTGGTACCATAGGAATAGTAAAAGATGATATGGGTGATATGCGGGCTGCCTTCTCACTAGAAAATTCTTTGTGGAATAAATAGTAAATCCGAAGTGCAAGTGTTAGTTCAATGGTTAAATATGGCTTGTACTCTAAAAGTCCTATCATTACGGGTTGAAGGGGATTCAGTATTAGTTATTAGAAGAATGAGAAAAGATCTGACCCCAAGCTGGGAGCTCAATATGATCAAAGAAGCCAATCTGTTATTCCTACGTTTGAATCTGTATCTTTGACACATCTATTTCAGTATTAGTTATTAGAAGAATGAGAAAAGATCTGACCCCAAGCTGGGAGCTCAATATGATCAAAGAAGCCAATCTGTTATTCCTACGTTTGAATCTGTATCTTTGACACATCTATTGTGTAAGGGGTTCTCCTTGTTAATACTGGAGTTTTCATGCCACAAGGTTCGTTGAAGATGGGTTTTGGTTAGCTTTTGGTGTTGTTATGATCTAGGTTGGCATGTACAAGAAATATAGATTAATACAAGTGGCAGTTGAGTATTTTTACAAAGTGCCTCTAATAGAGGTGGCCTCATCATCTGTTGTCATTACTAGATATGCTCAGATTGGGGATATTGATAAAGATGCCGAGGTTTTTAAGAGAATGCATCTTGCTAGTGAATTTCTTTCATTGGTGAATTTCTTTTATTGTCTAAGATGATGTGGCAAAGCTGTAGTTCCTAATAAGCCTCTGAAAATTCAGTCAAGCCTTCTAACATAAATTAACACCAATTACACTACTTGTGCTTGAGAGAACACAAAGTCTTAAAAACAAAAAATAGAATTGAATATAGTTTCGTATTATTTCTATACTCTCTAAATAAATTTAGTTCTTCTCTGTGTGTTGTTTAAATCATTCTGGTTAAACTATTAAAGCAAAGCTGTGGTTCAGACTTTTACTGTATATTATAGTAATGTGCACTGTGCTCCCATTCCCATACCCTCAATTTCTAGTGACTAGCTTTATATATAATATAGTTGTCTCCCTATGTGTTTACTTTCGTACTCCAATTTGATTGGTGTTTCCATACTGGTATACTTACATCTCTCGGTAATTATGACATTTCTTTTATTCTCACAAACAGTTTCAAAGTTTTCAGATTTCAGTCTTCAAAAAAGGAAAAAAGGAAAAAACATAAATTTTATTTTCATCAATTTCCATTACTGCTATTATTTTTCTTCTATTATCATTAACTATCAGATTTGACAGCTACAGTAGTATCGAATATTTTTAATTTGTAGTATACCTGCATCCATAGGAGACACAACTACACAAACACCTTAGTTAAATGGTGGTGACACCCAGATACCTGAATTTTAAAAGATAGAATGTATCTTTAGACTCATATAGAATGGAAGAAAGAGCTTCACCAAAGTAGATAATTGTATTAATATTGGTATCCCTCAGACTGACACTTCGCCAATTTGCTAAAGCAATAGGTAGGGAATAACTTTAAGTGGCAACTGGAGATCTTCAGTGAAATCTGTTTCACTTTAAAGTCAGCTATAGAGCCAAGGGGGAATCCTCCTTAGAGCTCTCTTTTGTTATTAATCCTTTAGATTTCTCCTATGTTCTCTTCCTTTAAGATTTGTGGTTAAGTTCTTATTCTGGTATATGAAGAAGGATTGTTTGTGAAAATAAGGTTTGAAATAAGTTTGAATTTCTTCTATTTACTTCTCACCAGTGCTCTTATCTATCAGTCAAATTATATCTATCATCCTACTGACATATGCATGTGAAACAAAGATGCTCAATTTTTAATTTTTGGGAACATGATTTTCTCAAGTCAGTATCTGCCATATTTGGATCAATGAAATACAAGGGACCTAATAGGCTATAATGGTCAAGGAGATTACCCTTGGATTTATAAAATGAAAATTCAATTATAATTCTACATTTTATATACGGAGTATTTAAGTAGAATGTAGAATGAATTGAACTCGTTAAACTAATCAATTATCATACACATACCAGATTCCAATGTACACATCCCATGAAACTTCAAAAACTATCTCAAGACATAAGAAAGTTTAATGAGGGAATCTTTATATCTGGAAGAGCAAATATTTTATTGTAATTTAGTAGACATATCTAGATTATTTAATAAAGATTAAGCGCTTCAGGTCCTTAAATTGCATCAGAGGCCTATGTGTAGGACGGTGTTTCAGGAAAAATAGTTGACTCCTACAAAGACTCCAGAATATCTTCTTCAGACTTCTTTGGACTTTGTCTTAAAACTGATCTGCAGCTATTTGATGAGCCTGAAAAATAAAAAATAGACTGGTTTAGCTCTTGCTTCTTCCTTTATAGTTTGCACTGTACTGACCCAATGCTATCTTTTCTTACAATGGATGGTTGTATGTTCTTGCTTTATCCAAAACTGTTGCATGTTGCTTTAACCCGTTTTTGCATAAAAAATAGTCTAATAATATCAAAATAACAAAATTGAAGTCTTGGATGAAGTTGAGTTACCATATTTGTGTGTTGGCTTGCTGAATGCTTCTACATTTTCCATACATTTCTATCAAAGCATTTTCAACTATAATATTTGACAAAATTCCCCCTTCCATCAAATCTATACCGTGTTCCAAAATTCTTATTTTGGGACAGGCGGGGAGAATGTTGGCTTTACAACTATCAATTTGATTTTCTTGAAAGTTTCTTAATCTTTATCAACAAATCCATTTTGTTCATGGCCTGCAATCATAGCATTCAATGTGACCAAATTTCTTTTAACGCACATTGTCAAATAGTTGGCGTGCCTTGTCCATGCTTCAACATTTTGCATACATGTCTACTGCTTTGGTTGTAACTACATCTGACCAAATTCCTCTATCCTTTAGATGCTTTGATAGATGTCCATACCCTGTTCCAGAGCTCCCATTCAACACAGGCTGCAAGGATGCTAGCAAAGGTTGTAGAGTGTGGGTTTCAGTTCCAATGACTTGTTCAATTTTGCTACTTCTTTCACCTTGATGAATTCTTTTTCTCTCTATATTTATGCTTCTTTGTCAACCACTCTTTGGTACTCTTCCAATGTTACCTCTCCTTTTGTAGATTAAAAAAAAAAAAAAAACTATGTCTAAGTTAGTTTAGTTTTAGCTATGAGATGTGTTAATTTACCTAAACTATCCAATTTACTCTTTCAATAACAATAAAGCATAAAACAAGTAAATCTGATCTATGCTAAGTATAATAACACTGAATATGAGAATGAAAATGCTATCATAAATGAAAGAGGAAAACAGGCAAGATATCTTGTTCATTGCATGGTTTGGTGAAGGCAGGTGGTTGGAGGAGGCTGTAGAAGTGTCTAGGAATCTTTTTGGGGCAGAACAGTGATCTCAGGGGATCTTTTTGGAGTGAGGCATGCTAGCGACCTCTAAGTTGTGCTAGTCACCTCATGGTTTGGTGAAGGCAGGTGGCTGGAGGAGGCTGTAGAAGTGTCTAGGAATCTTTTTGGGGCAGAACAGTGATCTCAGGGGATCTTTTAGTATTTTGAAACTGACTCTCGCCCACCCATGCCTTGCTCCAATTCTCGTGCGACAAATGTTATGCACTGTTTAACTTCCGACAAGCTAAGTGGGCTTAACCTTGGGGAAAACCCTATGGTTAAGCGCACTTGAGCTGGAGTAGTACTAGGATTGGTGACCTCTCGGGAAGGCCCAGTGCTTCACCCCTGTGAGCATCACCTAGATGCAATGAGTGCTAAGTGGACCATCCACTATCATGAGAGATGGGTTCTTATGAACCACTACTCATGAAACATGGGTCAACGAGTTTGAATCGTAAAACTACATGGTTGAATCCTGATAGCGATATCACAATTTGACATGATGTGGAAAATACCATTTACTTATCGATATTTAATTATATTAATTTATCATTCATCAATTTTTAAGCATTTTCTATTACTTTAAACAATTAAAGAGTCACTAAATACTTAGTGGTGTATTTAGATTTGGTGTTTTGAAATAAATAAAAAATATGTACATGTCATTGGAGACTCTTTTTTTACTATCTTCCAATCTTTGTAATCTATCAAAGTATGTGTACTTTTGATGAAAGGACATCCCTTCCATGGTATTTTTACGCTGAGAGGCGTTCTATAGTCACAGGGGTGGAAAAGACTTGAGTACATAAAAAAGAAAGCTCTACCGTTAGAACCGATGACAGTTACAAAACCCAGTCAGATTTAAATTGTTGTACACTGTTGGCAGTCAACGGGAAGCAGAGGATATTGTAACGGACCAGATAGGAATGGAAGTGCAGGAGATTGTAACGAAGAAGGTGGAAGTCGAAGAGGCGGGCGTTTCAAATCATGTCTACAAAATCACTTTCAAATGGATCCCTATGCTATTCCCTGTGATCTCCTACGCATCATATCCTCCGCTATCCCACAGCGTCTATGCTTTCGCTATTAGTGTGTATGCTTTCACTATTGGTTTGTATCATTATGTTGGGTTTTTTTTTCTAATATGGTTTTGTTGCATTTGTAGTTGGATGAGGGCCTGTTTGTGGAGTTGGAATTCGAAGATCTAGTGCTGATTAATCGCTATGAGCAGCCCTTTGCATGCCTTATATTTGCTTCCAAAATTACATGCAGGTATACCAGATTTCAGTTTGACGGAAACAACTGGAATGGGGACAAACACACTACTCCTGGAAACTGCGGTTATCCATTGTAAATTATTGCGGGGATAAATGGGAATTTACCGTTATAAGGGAATTAATAAATTTAACTGTTGATTGCTTTCAATGTAAGTCTAAATAAAAGGAGAATTTGGAAATTGGGGCTGCCAAAATAGGGTTTAGTATCATTTATTTATGAAGGGATGAATACTCTTTCAAGTAGCTCCAATGAAAGAAGAAGAAAAGCGGAGATCAGAAAATTTCTCAGCAGCAGCAACGATTGCATTAGGAATGTTATCGATCTATAATTACGTTTCCATTGCATGTATCATTTCACAATCACAAATATTGGATGAAACAAAATGTATGATGATTTTAGAATCCAAAAAATTGCATGAAATAGAATGTCTGGTAAAAGTTATGTAGAATATTTATTATGTTTTGATTAGTCATTATTATTTATGATTATCATTCAATTTTCCTTGAGCCACGCATTGCAGATCGGTACGATAGATACAATAGAAAACAAATAATAATAATAATATGCTTGAACATTTTTCTTGCATGTCTACCAGGGGATGGTAGGAAATAGTGATCATGAAAGTGCACACAAACATGAGCAGCAAACGTTCTGAACATGTGGTTGGATCGGTTTCCCCCTTAGCCGATGGGAGGGAGACAAGAATCCCAAGTATTGTGATATGTTTTACCTTTTATTTTCTGCCCAGAACTACTATGAGATGTTTTAGTTTCTTTCGAGAACAAGGGTATTATGATATAGTTAAATATTTTATTTTATGTGATGATTTAAAATTTGTAGAACTTAGAAATCATAACTCTTAGTAAAGAATGCACTGGTTGTACATATTTATATAATCTGTGTTGCAAGTGAAGATGAAACCAAAACATAACTATAGTTAGGGATAGAGTTCAATTATAGTTAGGATAATTATATAATAAAAGGATAATTATATGTTTTTAAAGTTAGGGCTAGAGTTCAATTATAGTTAGGGTTATGACACAATTAGGGTTAGGATTCAAATACACTTAAGATAGTTTAATTAGGGTTAAGGTTAGGGTTAGGGTTATGATGGAGCCAACATTACATTAATTAGGGTTAGGTTTAGGATTGGGATTAGGGTTATGGTTAGAGATATAATTAGGATGAGGGTTGGGTTAGCATTAGGATTAAGGTAAGGGTTAGGGTTAGAGATAGGGTCAAGATTAGGGTTATGGTTAGGAATATAATTAGGATTAGGGTTAGGGCTTGACTAAGGATTAAGGTTAGGGCTAGACATAGAATTAGGATTAGGGTTGGGGTTTGAGTAAGGGTCGAGGTTAGGGTTAGAGATAGGATTAGGATTAGGGTCAGGGTTAGGGTTAGAGATAGAATTACGATTAGGGTTAGGGTTAGGGTTAGTATTAGGGTTAGGGTTAGGGTTAGAGATAGAATTAGGATTAGGGCTAGTATTAGTGTAAGGATAGTGTTAGGTTTATGATCAAGGTTAGCTGTAAGATTCATATTTGATGTCATATTTGTTGATATGAACAATATTGAGAAAAAACATGGAAAGATATAATTAGGATTCAATTAATGTCTCCATTCATGTCCACCATGCAATATTCTTCAATAAATCGAACTAAATTAAGATTATTAATGTAAGATTCAATTAGGGTTAGGATTTAATTAGAATTAAATTTAAGCTAGGATTGCAATTAGGGTTCAATTAGTGTATGGTTAGTGTTAGGGTTAGGATCCAATTATGGTTAGGATCTAATTAGGGTTAGAGTTCAATTAGGGTTTGGGTTAAATTAGGGTTAAATTAGGGTTAGAGTTAGGATTAGGGTTAGGGTTAGGGTTAGGGTTATGGTTATGGTTAGGGTCAGGGTTATGGTTATGGTTATGGTTATGGTTATGGTTATGGTTATGGTTATGGTTACAGTTAGGATTATGTTTAGGGATAGGGTTAGGGTTATGGTTATGGTTATGGTTGTGGTTATGGTTAGGGTTATGGTTAGGGTTAGGGTTATGGTTATGGTTATGGTTATTGTTGTGCCCTCAGCACACACGCCCCGTTGGCAAACGGGGACCCTCTTTTCTTTTGCCTTGTCGGGTCTGTCGGGGCTGCCTCGTTTTGCGTGCCCCTCCTTTTTGACATTTTGCATGGTCAGTATTACCCTAAAGTTTCATCCTAAGATCGACCGTGGCTCCCCTTTTAAATTTTGGTGCCCTCCGGGGCCTTGTGGGTTCCTTAGGCCGTTCGGGCTTTGGGGCGGCTCTCGGCCCCTCCGGGCCCGAGCCTCCGGGGTTCCCTTATCGGGTTTCCCCTTTTCATTTACCGCCCCGGCGGCTTTTCCCGGGCATCTTTCCGCCCTTTGGAACCCACCCCATCGTTTGTCGTTCGTTGTCCTTGCGGGTTTCCCGGCTGGTCTCTGCTCCTTCGAGCCCTGGGCTCCGGAAGTCCGAGTCCGGACTTCCGTCCCAGGATCGCCGTCCACGACGGCGATCCTCCATCGGCCGCCCGTCCCTCGGGCTCCCGGGTCTTGTTCACCGCCGCCGTCGCCGAAGTGCAAAATCAAACGGCGGCGAACTCCTTGCGGCCGCCCGCCCTTCGGTCCCCGGGGTGTTGTTCGCCGCCGCCGTCCAAACGAAGTGCGAAAGTTCCTTCGGCGGTGAACTCTCCACCGCGCCCGGCCCTCCGGGCCCCGATCCTTCCGTCGCCGCCGTAGTCCGTGGTCACCTTAAATATTTGCGGCAATCGTTGCTGCGCAGCGTCCCGCCCGCCGGGTCCCGAAGCCCTCGTCACCGCCGCCGACTCGAATTTGAATCTCACCGACTTTTGGTGCGGACGTACGAGGCATTAAATGCAGCATTAATGAGTGGTCGGGTATATAAACCGGGGTCTGCCGAAGTCTTTTTCACTTAGCAAATTTTAGCGGATTGGAGCAGCGACTGAATTGGAGCCCACTGCAAACTGCACCATCATGATCATCGACCCCAGCATCGTTCCGTCAACTCTGCCGGTGCATCCCATCATCATCCTGCTTAGCGAGTTGGACGTAGGCCATCCTCGTTCGCTCTCCCATTATTTTTGATCATTTTCAGGATTTAAATGAATTGAGCAACCAAATTAAATTGCATAAAATGAACACTCTCTGCATTGCGCCCCAAACCCATATCATTAAATTTTTCGCGGCCCCGTCGGAATCGCCATTTTCATCTCCCGGGACTTGTCCGTGTCGCGGGTGTTCTTCGCACAGGGCGAAGAACGCCGCTGGGCCCGAGACCCTCCGTCGCCATCAAGATCTGAGCCATGAACCCCGCCGGCGGAGGTCAGCCCTTTCGGGCCCGGGCCTCTGGGTTTCCCGTCCTGGGCTACTGCCTTGAGTTTTCTGCCGTTTTAAACTTCAAAATCTCCCGGCGACGCCCCTGCTTCCGCATCCCACGACCTTCTGGGCCCAGCCGTCCGGAGTTCCACCCTCGGAACTCCGTGACGTTTCTGTCGTCCCTCACGGCCAAGCCCTCCCGGCTGCCCGACCTTCGGGCTCCGGGTCGCTCTCACCGCCGCTGTCGCCCAAGCTGTGTTGAAATTTCCCGGCGGCCGTCTCCTCGCGGTGCCCCGGCCCCCGGGCCCTGGTTCCCCTTTCGCCGTCGCTGTCCATTCCTTCGCGGCAGCCGGCGTCCTCTGTCCCTCCGGACCCCGGGTCCCAGCTCCCCTTTCGTTGCCGCTATGCTAGTCATCGCCAAATACCCTCTGCGGCCCGTACCTCACGCCAATCCACCTCCCGGGTCCCAGTGTCGTTGACGCCGCCGTTGCCTGTGGGTTGTCGTAGCCTACCGGCGGCCGTCCCCTTTCGTCCTCCCGCGGACCGGAGCCCGAACGATACCTCACCACTGTCGCTACGCCACGTCCAAATTGCTAGGGCGGCGAACCTCTTTATGCTCCCTACCCTCCAGACCCTGGTCATCTCCTCGCTGCCGCCTTTCAGAATGATCTAACAAGCATGCGGCGGCTGTCGGCCCGCGTCCTCCCGGCCTCTGGGTCCCAGTGCCCCGAATGCCGTCTAGTATAAAACTGTTAAAGTAAACCTATTTTCGGCCGACCTTCGCCTTGCCGGGTTCCGGCCTCTGGACTTCCGCCGCCGGACTTCCGCCTGACGTCCGCTGCCGCCGGCTTCCTTTGCCAGACTGCCTTCCGGCCTGAAACCCCCGGAGCTCCCCAAATCGATCCAAATCAAGTCCAATCGAGAATCTGACTTCGACCCACGTCTTAAATCAGGCCATTCTTCATCATGGGTCTCTTAGAACATTAAAATTTGACCAACGGGGGTATCCGGGAACTTTCGGGCGTGTTTTCCCTTCCTGGCAGCATTCCTGCCAGGGAAGTCCGGCCCTCCGGGCCCGAATTGCTCATTTGCCCTAAAGTGAAATCAATATTGTTAGAAAATTAAATTTATGATGCATTTGAATGATTGGTTATATAATATGCTCGCAATACGGACTAACATTAACGTTTTCGGTGTTTTCTTGTACTAACTTCGCCCTTTTCCTACAGGATATATGGAATCGGCCGCAGGAACTTCAGGGGCCTCTACCGAAAAGGACAAGGGTAAGAAATCCGGAAGGGCTGCCCGTGGGAGAGACGACAAAGACCAAATGAAGTTCCAATTTCAGGGTGAACCGCTCCAGTCAAAGGTTTCGACTGATTGGAAAGAGATCTCAGACACCAACATAGGCCAGGTGGACATAGATGAGTTCACCCAGAGGGTCAAGGTCGACCCTAAGACAAAGAATGCACGATTGATATGCCAAAGCGGAATCGCTAAAGCTGCTGGCTTCCTACCGTCTCTAATAGCACCTGAGCTGGTAATGGCTTGCCGAGAAGCCTATCAGACGGATACCCGGACAATCGTAGACAAAGAAGGGAATATCCTTGCCGACATGTCTCCGGAAGGAATTAGAAAAACATTCCACATTCCGACATTCCCACATATGCAAGTCCCCACTTTGGAGCAGTGTAAGGTGGCATGGGATGCCAGTCCATTGAACATCAAGAAGTCAATCAACGTTTACTGGTTGAAGGAGAAGCGGGGCAGCGCTGCAAAAGTTCCCCAAGAGCTGTTCCGTAGCGATTTTCAAGAGGACTATCACGACTTGGTGACTATGCTAAGCAGAGTCATGGGCCTCCCAGTAGCCGCCTACTTCGAGGAGTGGATGGCTTACTACATTGAGCAGATCATACGAGGAAATGAAGATGTGGAAACCAAGATCTCGTTTGACTGGGGGAGTATCATCAGCAACTGCTTCCACGAGCAGTTCGTAAATGTTAAGAAAAGCAAAAAGTTTTACATGACCTCGTACCTGGTGTACTCATTGGCGGATCAGAGGCAATATAGTGGGCTCTTCATGATGCCGAATGGAGATCACAAACGAGGACTTAAGACTTTTGACCGTACCCTCAGCTACAATACCGCTACTTCAAAAAGGAGTACCGCCGGATCAATGATGCCTTCATAGGCCATATTATCAGATTGATAGCCGGGGAATTCGAGAGAAGGGTATCTCACAGCACCAGGGCACTCCTGAAGGAGTATGCCTTCTTATACATTCAGTTCCCTAAGTTTACTTACATCCATGCCCAGGGATTCACGGAACGGCCGAACAAGCTGCCTAGATACCCAAATGATAGGATTATTCTCCTGAAGCTTTCCCGGCAGCTCCAATATATTCAGGCAGTCTTCAGCCAGAAGCACATAGCAGGGATCCCTTATCCCATGATCCTCGGCCAAGGCCAGTATCTGCTGCAAACATCTTAATGCGTCGGTAACTCAGAAAAGGAACTCAAGGAGTACAACTTTGAATGGTACACGGCTCGCCCACGAATGGACCCCCACGGCCATGTCAGGAAGGCACTAGGGCCAGCATATGCCCACATGTACCATGTTGAAGATTTTTGGGCAGATTGTAGAGATGATAAGGAGGTTCGCCAGAGACACTACATGCGAATGAAAGTGCAGTTTTTAAGGAGAGTGCAGCTGTTTCCGGTGCCAGACCAGCTTGAGGAAGATGAATCCACACTGGTGCACCCGAGGTACCCTGCGGTTGCCGACCTGGCGATCCCCTCCATCGACTGGAATGAGTAGGAGGTCGAGGACCTAGATACCATCACCTAGCCTATCATAGCTCGCACCAAGGAGTGGGTTGATCGACAGGTGGCACAACTAGAGCAAGAGGGGGTGGCTCTAACATACGCGGCACTCAAAAGCGGGCCGAGCGCCATGGAGGACGTTGTTGCCTCCCTATCAGCTGGTGAGACTTCCAAGTCTCCCCCCATCACCAGGTCCCAGAAGAGAAAAGAGGCAGAAACGGCACAGTCCGGGGGCCCCAAAGAACAGGCAGCAAAGGATACGGGAGGCTCTTCTCTAAAGAAGCTTAAAAGGACAGTGGTCACAACAGAGGCGCAGCCTCCATTGCTCCTTCCTCCCCCGACTGGTGTGCTGCCCCCCTCTCAGGCCACAGCTGCCTCATCCCCACAAGCGGTGGACATTTCTGTCCACCTTGCCTCTTCGCCCCCGGCCGGGTCTATAGTCAATATTGACTCTTCCTTGAGCATGACCACCTCCCCTTCCTCTGCTGCTGCCATGTCACCCATCACCTCGCTACCTCTGGCAACAATACCATCGCCTGTTCCCCTTTCTAGCGTGCCCGAGGCTATTACACGGCACCTACAGAGTCTCCCTCTTGAGCTCTCGTAGCTTTTAATGGACCCTACTCTCCAAGTTGCCCTCGCCAAAGCCCTCGCAACAGCTCAGCGGTCGCAACCACCGACAGGTCCGCCGGCCATGGAGGCCACCATGCAGATTTCCAAGGAGATGGAGGAGCTGGAGCAGGAGGCTTCAAAGCCTATGGAGGAGGAGGCCGATGACTATTACGAGCAACCCGAGCACGAGCATAGAACCATTGATGAGGTTGCTTATGAGGAAGAAGAGATGGGCTCCTTCGAGGGCGGGGATGGAGAGGATGGCTCGGGCGCCGGGAAAGTTATTCAGGTTTCTAATGAGGATGTTGGAGAAGAAGCAGAACAGTCACCACGAGGTGAGCAGGGACAGCCACCAGAGGGGCAGCCCGAAAAGGATATCACTGAGGCGGAGACCCACATGGTAGGGAGTCCCGAGCCCGAGGCTGCTAAGAAAAGGAAAGAAGAAGAGGCAGCAAAAGAAGAGGATCTCACTCAGATACTGACCACCAAGGCACCCGTCAAAATCCTCGTGTTCTATCAAGACTTTGACGAAGAAGAGGATGCTGCCAGGGAAGAGGAAGAGCTTGAAAAGGAAAAGGAGACAGAAGTCTTGCCCCTGACTGAGACGGGTGAAGATAGCCATGATACACCCAAGGACCAATCTGCCATGCCCAACTGGCTAGAAAAGCAACTTGAAAAGACTACTCCTGTCCTGAGCGACCCGAGGTCAAGATTGGAGGCCATCTTGGCTCGATCTCTGGCCACAACGAAGAAGGAGAAGAAGCCTAAGGTCCGTTCCAGGATAACCATGGACACTTCTGGCTCCCGGGCTGCACAGGTAGCGACGCCAACTGTTGGCCAGGCCGGAGTAAGCTACAATATCTCCACGATCGACCTAGGGACAGCCACCAGGGAACAGAAGGTCAGACATCTGGAGGAGTCAGTGGCCACGGTGGTGCATCTAATTAAGCAGGATAAGATCACCAAAGACGAGTTAAAGGCGCAGGTTGCTGCCCTAACCGACTACATCGAGCAGTGGTCTTCAATAGACGACCTCCCCACTACCTCCATGGCCGCGCCACAGCTACTCTCCAAGGAGCAGATAGATAAGCTAGAGAGGAGGAAAAACTTAGAGAAGACCACGGAGGACTGGTTCCAACAGGTTGCGAAGGTCGGAAACGTAGGGATCGGCTTGGCTGTGCAGATAGCCAACAAGTTCCTAGACTTGATTCAGTCCTTGGAGGGCACGAGGAAGCTCTGCACCAACTTCCCTGCGATCTACGACTCTACCTTCCCGAAGGTTGAGGCCATACTTCAAATGCCAGAAAGCACGTGGGAGGAAAAGCTAGAACTGAGGAAGGAAGATCACTAGTTGGTGGACATATGGCGCAGAGACCTCATCAACCGCAAAGAGAGGATGGAACAGATCCAGGGCAGAATAGATCCGGATATTGCGTGGATCAAGGAGATCCGAGCAGAATGCGCCGAGTACCTCAAGCTGATGACGGGCCATGATATGCCCACGGTGCAATTAGATGCGGAAAAGGTCAAGTTGTATTTTGAGGAAAGGATGAAGGACGGGACAGCCAGAGATATCACAATGGACTTCTTGAGTTTCGCTGCCCGTGCCTTCGATAGATCAGAGCTTTTTAGAGATCAGGGCTCAAAATATGATGAGGACTGGAAGTGGCTAGAAGAGAATGCCAAAGAATGGAGCTACCAGGCGTTGAGATGCGAGATCCTCGAGATCAATAAGCTCTAGGCCGTAATCCTCAAGCATATTGAACACGCAGCCTCCGAGGAGCAACCCGACAGCCCAGCCGAGGAAGAAGACTTCCTAGAAGAGTAGCTACAGCCAAAGGAACAACAATTAGCTACAGGACGAAAATGCAAATAGTGTCATCCACTAGATGACAAAATAGGGAAAAAACAAAAGATGTTTTTTTAATTGTAAATCTATTTGGGGGTAGGTGAAACCCTAATTTGTAATGAATCGTGGCCACACAATGGAAATGAATCTTGGCCATTCATTTAGTTTTTTGGAAACTATAAATAGAGCACTCCCCTCATTTGCAAAAGGGAGAGTTGAGTTGTTGTAAAGGCATGCTGCTGAAATATATGAGAAATAGCATTGACTTGGTGCATTTCCTTATTTTCTCTCATGTTAATTGATTCATTTCTCCAATATTAGATGTTAGCTTAGATCTCTTTGTTGTTTAGTTAGATGTTCATGTTATTTGGATAATTTTATGAATGTTGTTGGCTGTTCATGAAAATTCCTGCTTTGTTGATGATCCCTTAGTCCATACTTTTTGGTATTTGCTGAAGGTAGATAGCTTTGCAAAGTTAGCCTGGACCTGATTTAAGCTGCCTCAAACACTTATCTTTAGTTCATGCATGTATGTGGTGGATGAAGGATAAAAATCTACAGCCCTTAGAAGATTGCACGATTCCCATGATACTGTGAAATCTCTGGTTAAGTGGGATATTGTTTTGAAGGAATTGTCCATTGCAGGGACTCCATTATCACTGTTCGCAGCAAGCTTTAGACTTAGGAACTTTTCTTCCCCTTCGCTCTTTTTTCACTTTCTTTAGAAACTAAACAACACCAAGGTTCATTGCACTTTATAAAGCCAAATCTAACTATTAGATGGAGTTTGAGACTGCTGTTTGAACCTACAGCCAAGACATAACTGCTTTTATGCTAAAAACTCTTTTTTCAAAGATCCAACTTCATGCTTTGTGCCCATACTTTGTGTTTCTGTAAGGCCGCCTTGTGATTCCAGCAAATCACATCAAACTACTGAGGTATCTTAGCATTGTCATGACCTGACACCCGAGAGACCTTGGGATAGTGTTCTGCAATTCGATTGTGGGAGATTGTCTTTCAAGAGAGGTAGTGCATCTACACAGTGCCTGTGTTGAGAAGTGCATAAAAACACCATCAACAGAACTGGCGCTAGAAGGAGGGTAGCGATCAGAACACTAAGTTACGGGATAAAGCGAAGCTGGATTGGATCGGATCATTCTCCCCAAAAAGGTTTCAAAGGATTCTACGATCAGCACCAAACAAGGGAGAATTTGAAGAATTGCAGCCTCCCACGAGGGCAAAACGAGCACAAGGAAGCAGCTTCGTCTCTTCCTCTCTTCCATCCGCCTCCATTTCACCTCCACCTTCACTTGGCTAGCCTTCATCTTCCACCCAACCGTCTCAAACAGCATTTGCACATCTTCCTTCCGGCAGCCAGGGGTTCGCTCCTTTCCCGGCCCTTTCAGCCCAAAGCGCAGTCCAGGTAGCCATACCTCAAGGGCATCATCAAATTGTGGTTGTATTGCCAATACAGCCCCAAATCCCTGTTCTCCAATAGCAAGTGCCACCTCCGCCTCCCCTCATGGCTTGGCTTGCACATAACCCTTCGCCGATACACTTTGCTGTTTACAATGATATGCCCAAGAATCCAGAGGGTTTTTGTTCAAAATTCCATCCACGTGATATGCAAAGAACAGCCGAAAAGCATATCAAGATATTCGAAACGGCGATTACTGAAATGTAGGTGGGTCACAAGGATGTGGCGTGTCGCCTCTTTCCGCATTCATTGGGAGAAGAGGCCTTCTACTGGTACATCAATCTGCCATAGGGATCGATCACCTCGTGGACCCTGATGAAGAATGTCTTCCTGTAGAAGTACAAGATTCCTGTCAACCCCACTGACCTTTACCAACAGTTCATGTCCATCAGAAGGGAGGTCAACGAACCCATTGGCTCCTTCAATGATCACTTCTATCAGGCTCACATGAGGCTTCAGGATCCGTACCTCCATAATGATGCGGCTGCTTTGCCGGTCTACTACGCAGCCTTGGATAACCTCATAGCTGCGTTGGTAAAAAGGATGCACCCACCGCCTGCCACCTTACTGACCACCTATGCGGAGGCTGTCATTGCAAGTGCGGATTTGGGACAAAATATATCCGGCCCTTTGCCCTCTTTGGGGCCCGTCGCCCACCCAATGCAAATTCAGGGGCTCAATCAGGCGTTCGCTCACCAAACTCCTCTCATGAACCAGGTGCAACAATTGTCTATGGTGCCGCATCCGGGGCAGCCGTTGAATTATGCGCCTCCCGCAACATCTTACTTGCAGCCCCAACAGCAGTACAGCTATTCTCAAATAGCTCCACAGTAGCAAGCATATTCCCAACAGCCCCAAGCACTGTTGCACTGATCAGGATCGAATTTTCCTTCGGCATATCAAAATCAGCCGGCAGCCCCGCCCGCTTTTCTCCAAAATTTGGCCCCGCCACCTGGAGGTGCAGCCGAGAAGGACAAGTTGGAGGAGCTAACCGAAATGATTAAGAAGATGTCCACAGAGATGACGCATCTGAAGAATCAGAATAATCAGCTACAAGCCTCCCAACGCAACTTCCATGCCAATCTCAACAGGGACAGTCGGGAGTCTCGAGACAATAGAGACAACAGAGATAACCGAGAAGCAGGCACCTCCTCGGGGCAGAATTATGAGAGGGGGCAGAATTCTAATCAAAACACAGAAAAAAGACCTTCTCAGAGACAAAACCGCATATGGAACACCAGGCCCAACAACGGCGGTGTCCCCACGCCATTCGATCAACCAGCAAGCAATGACAGAACATCCAGCGGTGTGTATCTGGCCGAGGCAGCTTTGTTCGGATGGTGACAACTTCACAAAACTAGCAGGCATTCTAAGCTAGACTGTCCTGAATTCCAAGCGACTACTAAGATCTTCCAAGTAGAGGTACAGAATGCCGTCGATAATGCCAACTGTAGGGACATCGTCCCATCGGAGCCCTACGATTCCTCATGTTTGGTGGTCAATCAGGCGCCGTTTCCACGGGGAGACCGCAACGAGCCCGAAGCCGAGCCCGCCCCCATCGAGGATAAGAAAGCGCAAGAGGTAAGCAACGAATCAACTCTAGCTCAGCTTTTTGATTCGGTAGATAACGGTCTGATGGATGAAGAAGAGTCATTTGTCGATGAGGTCCACATGTTCCATCAACGGTCAAGTCCCTATTTCCTTAGGAATAGACAAGCCGATGGGCCCTTCACAACTTCTACTCCACCAAACAACTTCGCCACCCCGCCTGATCCAAATTCCAGCAATAACCCAGGGCTCCCTCATATACCCGCCCAATATCTCAGCAAGAACCAATCCCAAAACCAACCGCAAGGTCAGCCTCAGAGCCAAACCCAAAATCTGCCTAGGCAAACCAAGAGTCAAACTCCTAGTTCTCCCATAGGCCAAGCTTTTAGCTCTGAAATCAAGCAAATGGGTGAGTATGTGGCGGAGGAGTTCAAGAAGGTCAAAATTAGTTTGTCGGCCTTCGAATTGCTCAAGGTTCCTGCCATGAGGCACGCCTTTTTTAGGGTTTTGAATGGGACTCCCTCACCTAGCACGACACAAGAGACCCCGGTCAAGAGGGTAACCTTTGAGGAGCCCAGGAAAGAACAAGAGATACAGGACAACACCGGAAAAAGGAGTCATATGCCCATGAATCAATCGGCTGGCAGATACACTGAAAAAGAGCTAGAGAGGGCTCGCAGATAGCCTCCCAAGGACCAGCAATTTAAACAAACCAAGGATACAGGCAGTGACAGGAACAAAGGCCAAATAGTTCAAATGGACACACCCATCGGTATCCTCCAAGGGAGACCGGAAACTCCCTCGTTCCTGACTACTATTAGGGTCTTTGGTAAGAATTTGCACAACTGCCTGCTCGATTCAGGCGCGTCTGCCAACATTATGCCCTTGGTCGTATGCAAAGCTCTTGGCATCACTCCCACGCCTTCAAAGAGAAAGGTCACCCAACTCGACAAAACAGAGATTAATATCGTGGGCGAAATAAACCGCATCCCCATGCAAATCACTGTGGACCCCCGGATACAACAGGTTGTGGACATCCAAGTGGCAGACATACCTAATGCCTATGGAATCATTCTGGGGAGAGAGTTTACCAAAGCGCTGAATGGATACACCGCCACCGACTTGTCTCATATGTGGCTACCGTGGAAGGGGCTGCCAAATCAGATTCGTATTGACCGTGAACCCCGGATGAAATATATGATCACGGAATACAATAATCTCAGCGAGGTGCTATTCGCAGAGGCTGACTTGGGGAATTACTGCCCTTTCGCTTACCAAAATGAGCTTGAGCTTCAGGAAGAACGAGCAGATGAGGTATTGTTGGTATTATGTAGCCCCTCGGCGGGTTCCTAGCAAATGCCCCCAGATGAAGAAATGTTGGCAGAAACTGATGACGAGCCGGTTCAAAGTGACGACTCGGGATTGCTTGATGGCTTCCAAGAGTTTATGGGAAAATGCGCAAGAGATCAGCTCAGCCTAGGAGCTAGAATGAATTTCCAAGACCTATTATTGCCGAATTGGTGTAGGGTCCACAATGCTGCTCATTCTGAGTTCGACTGTTGCTTGTGCCAAGCAGCAGTGGAGTAGGTTAAGAAAGCGGTTGCTCCTCCGACAGAAACACCAAAGGAGGCACCACCAAGATCACCTGTCGATCGTTGCCTCGACCCGGAAAGCCTTCCTAAGGTCACTAGGCCCGCTGCCCAGCCAAAAGAGAACGAAGACTCAATCAAACCCAAAGATAAGGAATCCTCTGAGTGTTGGATGCTCCGGTTTGATGGATCAAAGTCAAGACAAGGAGCTGGAGCGGGAATCGAACTCATCAGTCCAACGGGTAGGACATTTCTTGCTGCCTATCGATTACAGTTTTATTTCACCAATAACGTGGCAGAATACGAGGCCTTGGTCCTTGGCCTTCTTATGGCCTTGAGGAAAAATGTGAGAGTACTGCAAGTCTTCAGGGATTCTGCACTTATGGTTAAGCAGGTCAGGAGATTGTACTCCTGCCATGATCGAAGACTCGCCAACTATAGACATAGGGTGTGGGATCTCCTAGAGGGCCTAGATGCGGTCAACATACAACTGATCCCTCGTGCTCAGAATCGCACAGCTGATGCCTTGGCTCAAGCGGCCAGCATGTTACAGCCCCTCTCTTTGTTAGGGCTTAAGAAGTTCACGGTTGAGCTGACATCTACGCCGTCGGTCCCGGACAATGTCACCCACCTGCAGGTCTTTAATGATGATAAGCATATACTCTAATTCATCACAAGCTCCGACGTCTTTGCTGCCCAAATAATCGATGAAGCTGATCCACAGGAGGCTAAATTAGACATAGAAGGGGTTATCAATCTGAAAACCAACATGATCCCTAGAGGGATGGTTCAGCTGGAGCATGTATTCGATTTGGATCAGATCAGGGATCAAGACTGGCAAATGAAAAAGGAGACTGTAAGCAGCCAGTGCAACGCTCACAACTTAGAAATGGCCGAGGATACCAAGAATGTTTTCATTGGAAAGATATGCACGTCCGAAGAGAAGAAGGGTATCACGGATGCCTTGCGCAGATATCCTGACGTGGTGGCATGGAGTTACGAAGACTTGAAAACATACGACACCTCTGTCATCACGCATACCATCCCTCTAAAGACTGAGGTGAGGCCATTCCATCAGCGGCAGTGCCCTATTAATGCCCTGCTAGAACCTATTGTTTACAAGGTGGTGCAGAAATTACTTTCAGCAAGGATCATCTTTCCCGTTAGGCATTCCACGTGGGTGGCTAATTTGGTCCTAGTCAGGAAAAAGAATGGAGAGATCAGATTATGCGTGGATTTTCGTAATCTCAATCGCGCCTCAGAAAAGGACAACTATCCAGTGCCTTCACTAGATGAAGTGCTGCAAATTGTCAATGGCTCCCAGATGATGTCGTTCCTCGACGGATACTCCAGGTATAATCAAGTAATGGTACAATACGAGGATCGCCACAAGACTGCGTTCACCACTAAGTGGGGGACATTCGCGTACAGGAGAATGTCGTTCGGGCTCATCAACGCCGGCGCCACTTTCCAACGCGCCATGGATATCGCTTTCAAGGACCTGATCGGCAAATGTATAATCATCTATATGGATGATCTGACCGTATTCTCCAAGAAGCGAGGTGATCACATCTCTGACCTATGCAAAGTATTTCAAAGATGCCAGGAATTTGGGGTTTCTCTCAACCCCAAGAAGTGCATTTTTGGAGTGACCGAAGGCAGATTACTCAGGCACATCATCTCAGAGCAGGGAATCTCCATTGATCCTGAGTGCATTGAGTCACTACTCAAGATTCAGCCCCCGGGCAGTAAGAAGGAATTAAAGTTTTTCTTCGGAAAGATTAATTTTGTCCAAAAATTCATTACCGGCTTCGCGAAAATAGTCAAACCCCTCAATGCCATGCTCAAGCAGGACGCCAAAGTTGAATGGACACCAGAGGCCAAAGAATCCTTTGAGGAGATCAAACGAGCCATTGCTGAGGCACCTGTGTTGGTCAGTCCAAATTATTTGAAGTCGTTCTACATTTATTCATTTGCTTCGGAGCATTCTTGTGCCAGTATGTTGACCCAAAAGGATGACGAAGGAAATGAGCACCCGATCACTTTCATGAGTGCCCCCCTCAAAGGTGCTGAATTGCGTTACCATAACTTAGAAAAGCAGGTGTACGCTCTCGTTAGGGGAGTAAAGAAATTTAGACATTACATTCTACGCAACAAGGTGTTCGCAATTGTCCCTGACCCAGCAGTCAAAATGCTTCTCATGCAAAACGAGTTGGGCGAACGGAGGGCCAAGTGGGTCACCCTGCTCCAAGAATATGATATGGAGATCCAACCAATGAAATTGGTAAGAGGGTAAGCACTCACCCGTACAATGGCTGAAACAGCAACGGAGGCCAGACCTGAACTCACGGTGCAGCAATATTAGCTTGAAGATGTCTCCCCGGGAGAGTGGTATCAAGATGTCATTTATTTTCTGCTTAATCATAAGTGTCTGTCGCATTTGCAAGGAGTTTAGAAGAGGGCCCTCAGATTGAAAAGCAATGGTTATATGTTACAGGGGTCCATTCTCTATAAGAAGAATCATGAGGGCGTTTATTTAAGATGCCTCGGCAAGGAGGAAGCAAAACGCATTCTGAGAGAGTTTTACGATAAGTTTGGTATAGGCCATGGCTCGGGTGCTTCTACGGCCCATCAAATATTAAGGGCAGGGTACTATTGGCCGACTGTCTTCAAAGATGCCCATGGCCATGTTCGTTCATGCCATACGTGCCAGACCACCGCCACCAGGGAGAGGAATGCTGCTATCCCACTACAGCCCGTGCTGGAGGTAAGGCCTTTTGCACAATGGGGTCTCGACTTCATCGGTCTGGTAAGCCCTCCATCATCTGTGGGACACAGGTACATTCTAACCGCTACTGATTATTGTACTAGATGGACGGAGGCAATAGTTTGTAAGCATTGTACAACTGAAGTAGTTACTAATTTATTAGAAAGTTTCATTTTAAATCGCTTTGGTTGTCCATATGCTCTAGTATGTGATAATGGACCTGCCTTCGCTTCTTTAAAATTTGCTAGCTGGGCGTTTGACTATGGGATTGCCCTCAAATTTTCATCCAATTACTACCCTCAGGGCAATGGCCTTGCCGAGTCCACCAACAAGAACTTGATTACCGTGATAAAAAAACTGCTAGATAGGAATCCCAAGGACTGGCATACCCAGCTCCGTTTCGCCCTTTGGGCTGATCGCACCCGCCATAAGGCTTCCCTTGGTGATTCCCCGTTCCACCTTGTCTATGGTCTTGAGCCAATATTCCCCATCCACCTAAAAATTCTGACTCTTCAATTCATCAATGACTTTTATGAAGGAGGAGATCGTAGGGAAGCTCATCTAGCTGAACTGCTACATTTAGAGGAAGTTCGAGACCACGCAATAGAAAATTTTGCCAAGCATCAGGGCGTAGTGAAGAGATGGTTCGACCGCCGAGCCAAAATCAAGGCCTTTAGGATAGCAGATTTGGTCCTATATTGGGACAAGGCCCACGAAAAGAAAGGGGGACACAATAAATTCGACAAGCTCTGGCTTGGCCCCTTTCAGATAGCTGAGATTTTGGGAGATAATGTCTTCCGCTTGAAAAACTTAACCAGTGAAAACGTCCCGTTGCCGGTCAACGGGCAGCACCTGAAGCATTACTTCCAAGCTTGAGCTCCCTCGAGCTCTTCGCTGTAAATACCTGTGCATAGGTTAGAATAGTTGCTTTCTTGTTTGTTGTGTTTTGCTCGCGTCGTTGTTTGCTTTCTCCCTCCCGACAGTTTTGTTTGGAGAGAGGTTTCCCGCTCCTTTGTGGTGGTCGTGCTTGCCTAACAAGCGGTTCACTCTACTGTCCGTTCTTCGTGTTCTCTGACTAAACATTCACTCTAGACTATCGGTCTTTGCAGAGCTGTCCGTGAATGATTTCCCTGTCTGAATTCTGCTCAGAGCTTGACCCTTCGCCGGATCTTCTTACCCACATCTCGAATCTTGCACGAATTATATAATAATAAATTCTGAAGGACCGTGCTGTGGTTGTCACGACACCCAAGTAAGTGAAAAATCTTAAGTCTACTCCAGTGACCACTACAGTCTCAAACCCATTGTAGGCTTCACTGCTTACTCGGTCGAGCTAAACGGTAAAAGAGAAATGAAATATCAAAACAAAAAAAAAGAGAAAAGAAACTCTGAACAAAGAAAATAAACAACCGTATGGGTGTTTGGATAACTCTACCGGGGCTATGGACGCCCGGCCGGCAGTAGAGCAATATCCATGAGATTGTACCGACAACTCCGTCGGGGCTATGGACACCTGACTGGCAGCGGGGCAATGTCTAGGTTACTTTTGGTGTTAGACAACTTATGTAGCTCACTTGGTTCAAGTAATAACCTTGGTTACTATCCCTAGGAAATGAATGAACTCACTCTACACACACTTTCGAGATGTCATGAAAGCTGACCCAATTAAGGATCTCGCTCTCTCGGATTCATCCTTGGAAGCTGTTTCTGGTCTGCGAAACTAGAGATTCTGGGTCCTGAATGAATATTTATCCCTAGAACGCTCCGGAGTGTTCTCCAGCGGAGTCACCATTTGTTGTGCCCTTAGCACACACGCCCCGTTGGAAACGGGGACCCTCTTTTCTTTTGCCTTGTCGGGTCTGTCGGGGCTGCCTCATTTTACGTGCCCCTCCTTTTTGACATTTTGCATGGTCGGTATTACCCTAAAGTTTCATCCTAAGATCGACTGTGGCTCCCCTTTTAAATTTTGGTGCCCTCCGGGGCCTTGTGGGTTCCTTCGGCCGTTCGGGCTTTGGGGCGGCTCTGGGCCCCTCCGGGCCCGAGCCTTCGGGGTTCCCTTATCGGGTTTCCCATTTTCATTTGCCACCCCAGCGGCGTTTCCCAGGCATCTTTCCGCCCTTCGGAACCCGCCCCACCGTTTGTCGTTCATTGTCCTTGCGGGTTTCCCAGCCGGTCTCTACTCCTTCGGGCCCTGGGCTCCGGAAGTCCGAGTCTGGACTTCTGTCCCAGGATCGCCGTCCGCGACGGCGATCCTCCATCGGCCGCCCGTCCCTCGGGCTCCTGGGTCTTGTTCGCCGCCGCCGTCGTCGAAGTGCAAAATCAAATGGCGGCGAACTCCTTGCGGCTGCCCGCCCTTCGGTCCTCGGGGTGTTGTTCGCCGCCACCATCCAAACGAAGTGCGAAAGTTCCTTCGGCGGCGAACTCTCCACCGCGCCCCGCCCTTCGAGCCTTAATCCTTCCGTCGCCGTCGTAGTCCATGGTCACCTTAAATATTTGCGGCGGTCGTTGTTGCGCAGCCTCCCGCCCGCCGGGTCCCAAAGCCCTCGTCGTCGCTGCCGACTCGAATTTGAATCTCACCGACTTTTGGCATGGATGTACGAGGCATTAAATGCAGCATTAATGAGTGGTCGGGTATATAAACTGGGGTTCGCTAAAGTCTTTTTCACTTAGCAAATTTTAGCAGATTGGAGCAGCGACCGAATTGGAGCCCACTGCAAACTGCACCATCGCGATCATCGACCCCAGCATCGTTCAGTCAACTCTGCTGGTGCATCCCATTATCGTCCTGCTTAGCGAGTTGGAGGTAGGCCATCCTCGTTCGCTCTCCCGTTATTTTCGATCATTTTCAGGATTTAAATGAATTGAGCAACCAAATTAAATTGCATAAAATGAACACTCTCTGCATTGCGCCCCAAACCCATATCCTTAAATTTTCTGCGGCCCCGTCGGAATCGCCATTTTCATCTCA
>VDFB02138275.1:0-62168 GCA_007258455.2 Sequoia sempervirens
GTGGTAGCATAGAAAAGGTAGTGAACTATTTGAGGGTCGTTTTCAAAGAAATGTGGTCTCGCTATAGAGTGGAACGCCATAACGCACGCCATGACAAAGCAAATTGCTATGGATTATCATGGCATTCCATCACCACAAGAGATTTTCTTTTGAGGTATTTTGAGGCCATATCTAATTTGTTCATGCTATTGTTTACCATTATGCTTTGATAGATCTCTTTCCAAGCATCTAACCCATGCTAACTGCTTTTAGGGTTTTAGCCATAGCAAAGACAAGCGTTGAACTGCTTTTGATAAAAATGTTTGGTAGACATGTATGAAAATGTGGTAGCACTTAAAACTCGCTACCCATTTGATATTTATGCAGTTGTAGTATGTTTTGTGCAATGTAATCAGCGATATGAATATAACCAACAAAAATCTATTTTCTATAATTCATGGATTGAACTCTGTATTTTATTTGCTCTCAATGTCTGTATGCTATGGAAATGCCATTACATTTTAAAAAAAAGTAGTTTCTTACTATTTTTCTTCAATTTTTTATGGTTTTTTGTAAATCTACCAAAAAACCCTAGTTTTTCTACCAAAAAACAATATTTTGAAAAAAATCAACTAAAAATAAACAAATCTAATTGAAAATTTGATAAAAAATAAAGAACTTTACCTGTTAGAGATGGACTCCAAATCAGATATCGGATTTCGCTCTCCACTGTGCGCTCGCCGCTGATGAGCCGAAAACAAATGAGAATGAGTGTTGGTCGCGGGCCCTTTTTTATATATATACTTCAACAAAATTGGATATCCGATTTAAATTGGATATCCGATTTGGATCGGATATCCGATTCCCAGAACTAAGTTTCCCTTTGTCTGGATCAGAATGAGTGTTTTTTTATATACTTCAACAAAATCGGATATCCGATTTGGATAGGATATCCGATTCCTAAAACTAAGTTTTCCCTCTGCCTCGGTAGTCACCCCAGCTCCAAAAAGTCAACTCACCATTTTCGCGTTTTTGAGTCGTAGAAACATGTATTTTTTTCTCCATTGCCACTTTTTGGCATACCATGATCCTACACATGCCCATGTATAAATATTAATTTGTATGCCATTTATTATAATTTGGTTTATACTTATTACATATCTAAGTTCTCACTTTTTATTGCATCAAGTCAAGGTTTACTCCATATAACAGAATAGTAAACCTTAGACTTCGGTCAAGGTTATTTTGTCAACAAGGTGAGAAAAAAGTCTAGATAACCTCTAAGTGAGATTAAGTGTAGTTTAGTAGGACTCTACTAATTATGCTAAAAGCTAAGTAGTTTGAGAATATCTCTTTTCACAGTAATAGTTAGCAAAAAAAAATTAAGTCAACTTTTCAATTGGGTGATTTCAAAAATATTTAATGATTAGAAGTAATAAATTATATTTGATGATAATTTGGTAGAGAGAGGAGTTTGTGTGGGAGCTTTATAGTAGCTTGTATCTTTCAACACATACCTAGAAAGGGGTAATAGATTTTCCATGTAAGGAGCAAAATTGCAGCAGCTAATCTTTAAGCTCAATGGTGAGTGGATTTTGACCATAATGAGTTGTGTGTTATGATGATAAGGTTTACTAAATAATGATAAAAGATCAATTATTTCCATTAAAATATGTGAAAACAAATTCCAATGATTTTATCAATAAACACAAAACCCAAGTGTACCTACCAAAATTTTTATGGGGAGTGATGCCCAGGTGGATTTTAAATTATTTAAAAAAATCTAACTTCTAATGCAAGATGATGTGTACCATAAAGGTTTGTGTGGTTTTGAAGGTCTTAATTTGGGCTTAATATTAGAGGATTCACCCCTCAATCCCACCCTGTACCACAAAAATGTATTCCTTTAGAGAATATTGAGGGTATAATAATCTAAAAACTATATTTTTAAAGAGATTAGAAGCAATAATCACATTTGAAGATAAATATTAGAACCAAAAATTTTCTTATGGAAATTTTATATTGGATTCAATTGTCCATTATGTAGGAGGTGATAGAGGCCAACATAAATTAGCTACAACAAATATACATACACAAACATACATAATCCTTCTTCTATTCAATTTGGAAAAAAATATATTATATGTTGATGCATAAATGAAGAGGTCTTAAACTACGCCAATTCATATTCTCCTCATTTATAAATTGTGTTTCAAACAATTAGAGGAATGATTTTATAAAGAGCTTGTAGCCCCTTAAAAATAAATTATAATAGAAAGCTAAAAAATAGTAGATTAAATTATTAAAATAATTTCATTTTTTAGGCAAAAGGTGTAGAACACCTATAATATTATTAATTATAACATGATTACAATAGATATGAGACTTCAATTTCTATAGTATCAAAGAAGGCTATCTAGGCCAATGGAAAGACTATAAGCAACTAGATGCTTGAGCACCATATAAAAACTATACACAAAGGATATATACATAGTAACTATGGTCACTAGCAGACCATCATAGATGTTTACATATATAACAAAACATTACATAAGCTAGGAAAAAGCTTGACTATGATTCTGTAGAGAATGAGTGGGAACAAGAGAGGTGGTGCGTGTTTCAAATATTTAGGGCAAGAGGAAGATGGAGAAGGGGATTCAGAGGACATAGATGGGGAGTTACTTGGTACAGTTGCAGTTGATTTGCTTCTAGTTGTGCTTTTTATCAACTGGCAGAAGAAATGTGAGTTTTCTTATGGAGAGCTGCATGATGTGGTTTTAGATGTATTGCTATTGGAGGTTCTTTGCTACTAGATCACCTGTGACGATACAGTTGAGGTATAGTCAACTAGAATTGGGGTTGCTATTTGGGAGGCTACAACATTGTTTTTTGGTATTGTTGGAGCTGTCTACAAATGGTGTTGAGGGGGTTTCCCCCCCAGTTGCAACCCTATTTTCTTGCAAGGTTTTTGGGGCAACTTGTGAGGCTTTTTGTAGTGCCCCTTCGTTTCGGTCATCGCGGACATTCAAATAAGTTGTTTGTTGGTGTGGTCATGTTGATTTCATTGTTGAATGTGTTTTTTGAGTATGTGTGGTTGGTTGATTAGAGATGTCGTGATGATATTATTTAATTTGATTTCAAAATTAGGCGGTAACATTAATATTATGTTTAGCCTCAATTAATCAAATTAATTTAAAAGTATATTATAAGGTCACTTGAGTTATTTGGAATTACATAAATAATTAAATTTAAAGATAATTGTTAAATTGTATTGTCACAGGAGATTAATCATTTAAATGTAAAAATAATGTAATTTTTAAATAAACAAATTATATGTGGGAAAATAATTTAAAATTTGATTTTTGAACTAGTTGTAAAGGCAACTAAAAAGGGGAAGGTTTTGGCATGCAAGAGCATGCGCATATCGTCGAAGAGGAAACTATTTTTTATTGAAGTTTTTGAGCTTTAATTGGATTTTTCTTTTCGGAAATAAGGACAGTTTTTCGTTGTTGGGTCTGCAAGAAAAGGAGGGGGGAGGGACAAGAGTTGCATTGGGTTTTTTTTTTTGGGATTAAAAAAAAAAGAAAAAAAAGGATTTTTGAGGGGGGAGGAAAGCAGAGAGTGCAACAGGGGTGTGATCGGGTCGCCAGAGCTCCAATCTTGCCAAGCTTCGAGGTTCGGGTTCCATCACTTCTAAATTTTAACTCTGCATCTTGTGTTTGATTTCGAGTATTTTAACCCATGATTTCAGCATTTGCTTGTAGTATTGCATACGGTGACTTTATTTGTAATTTGATAGTTTTGCATTCAAACGAGTGTGGATTTTGTGTCTTGGTTTGAAAGAATCCGATACTTGCTGAATTCGATGTATGATTTGGTTCGGGTTTTGAAAAGCTAGACCTGTTATAAGTCTTTCTTCCATTTTTCGGCTGCGTTCTCTGATTTTTGCTCCTAATTCGCTGCCTTGTAGCTACATGAAGCTTGCAATTTAGGATTTGTATTCGTAGTTATTGACTTTAAGCGTATGGAGCTCTATTCCGTTTATCTTCACCACTTCCGTTTTGAGCCTGATCATTGTATCAAGCATCTTCTAGCCGTAATATGGCCCCAGCGTATAGTTTAAGAATTTATCCACCTTTATATTCAACTGATTCATGATTACAAGTCGTGATATGTCATCTACTTGGAGACCTGAGATATGAGTTTATTAAGATAAACCCCTGGTGTTATATTTGATCTCGACTTCTAAGCCATTAAATCAACACTTTACAAATTGTTCTTGGGTGTTTCGAATTTATTTGTCTTTTCCCTTCTCTGATATTCGAAATGGTACGCTGGTCTTGCTTCCTCTACCCAATGTTACGATGTGAATATGTTTTCTGACACTCGCCATTTGTCCTGTAATTAGAATATTCGATAGTATGGTTACTCCAGTCTTGCGTGCGAATCTACTTATGATTGTCTATTTATAAGTGTCGACCTGTATGAGAGTCTCCTTGCCTCCTTGATTATCAGCCTAATAGCGAACTTGTGTCTATGATGGTTTATATGTATATCCCTAATTAGGTCGACCGACCCTATTATCTGAAACAGTGTTTCGGTTTTTGCATGGCGTGCTGGTTTTCCCACTTTAGCCTGCGCAAACCATTTTGTGCATATCCGGTGGTCATTGCCTTCCACGAGTCTACGTCTCTTCGAGGCATTCCATCGAACACTTTGTGTGCATCTATGAGACTCCCACACTTCACATACATATTCAGAAGTTTATTGTTTACCGATGCATTATGATTGAATCCTGATTTTTAGCATATGGGCATGGACCTTTAGGCATCTTCCAATGCTTTCATTTTGGTACAATCTAGTAAATGAGATGAATATAGATCTGCCAATGTGTACTGGCTGTTCACCATTTGCACCCCAGGTTTTTTTTTAACTTCTCCACGAGTGTACAAAAAGTCTTCATTCACCGAGCCAATTTCTCCAACTTAACATACGTCTTCCGTATTTTGGATGTGATCTGTTTCCTGCGCAAAAAGCATGTACCATTTTATGGTCTTCAGTCCATCTTCGTTAGAGTACCTTTCTAATTCCTCTATCTTTCGTCAATCTCCTTACTATGTGAGCCTTTCGATACTCCTAAAAGATAGAGGACAGCCTGATGAAAATTGCTTGGAGCGTGGTTGGTCTTATGTTAGAGTTCGATTATATGAAGCCTAAGTATTTAGCATCTAACTTTATCAACTTAAAATATGACTTCTGTTAGTTGGTACTTGTAAGAATTTGTTGTTTATGTTTAACTTTAGTAATCAATGTGTATGACCCTCCTTTTTTTGAAATCTATAACCTTTCAGCATGCCCATTCAAATATTAAGTGTTCTATGCACATGGTCATGTATAATATTCGATTTACTTGAACGTATATATAGATATAAGTCTGTGTTCGTATATATGTGTTTATATATTTAAGTTTTCACTCTTTTAGTCTGAATTATGATTTTATAACAGCAGCTGCAATTATATATATATAAAAAAACAGATATATAAGTATATAAATGTAGATACATTTTTATAGATATTTATTTGGATGTATATATATATATATACATATGCATATATATTTATATATATACATGTATATTCATTAAGGTAGTATTAAAAAGAATAATTTTATCTTAGTAATAATTGTTTTGTAGAAGAGCAGAATGGGAATTAAGTAGGAAAAAGTCTATTTGATTCATATAATTAGAAGATTTGGTTAAATTAATTTAGGATTCCTCTTATGAAAGGAAATTCTTATATAATTAAATAGGTGCATGTGTAATTGAGACTTCAATAGAGAGAAATCAAATACGATTTTGTTATACATAGTTGATTTGTCATTTTGAAGGTAGTTTAATAATTGTCTTATGCTGTTTGTATTTGTATAAATGTATGTATTGAAACATCAAGGAACAAGTGTGCATTTAGAAGGGTGTCATATGTTCATTATATTGAATTGAAGGGTAAATTTTGATAGGATAGATAAGGTGTAGGATTTAAAACAAAACACAATATTTGTTGTGTCAAGATATGTATTGTGAAGTCCTTCGAACGTGTTTAAATAATTTTGTTAATAATTCTAGGTGACTATCCATATGTATATTTGATTATTTAGATTTATTTAATATTAGTATAATTGTGGTATTTCTAACTTAGGTGTAATGGTATATGTATATACATACTTTGATATGTGTAAGTTAATGTCTTTGGTGTCAATCTAAGGAATACACGATAAATAATGGAGTATGGAATTTAAAATAAGAGTAAATTGTTATAATTAGATAAAATATGGGTTCTATGTTTAGTTTAGTAAGTTGATTGAATTATGAAATTAATGTGACTGGGTTCTAAAAATTTGAAAGATGATACGTTGCAACTAGAATATTTCTCTATTCAATAAAGAATCTTTTTTGATTTCATGCGCTTTTTTCTGGTCATGAATGTTTGTCGAAATGATATGGATGTGTAAATGTAAGTAGTATTTATTGATTACATTCCTTAAAATGGTCACTTGGATTGTACTTTTCCTTCATTTCACTCTGCTTGTGGTGATTCTATGTTTGGTCATGCTTCGAATGATGCTGGGAACCCACGATGTATAAAAAATTTCTCACTTGGATGTATGGGTAGTTGGATTTTAGGATTTCAGAGGCAGAGGGAAAGTTGTGTCCTCAGAAATTCATGATATGACCTTGTTTTCAATTCTTGTGGGTGTTACCTTGTGTTGTTATTTTTCTTTGTTGTGATTCTTTGGCGAGATGGTTCATGCCTTGCATGTGCACTTGTAGTTGTGATTTTGAGTTTACACTTGGGTTGTACCCGTTTCATGAGTGTTTTTGCATATGATTATTGGTGAGATGGTATTTGTCTCACGTATGTTCCTGTTTTGAGATTCAATATTTCTTGTGTTGATACAACCCCTTGGAGCTTTTTTTTTGTGGTTTGGGTTTCTAGGGAGAGTGGCTCTACGTGGGCACTAACACACAAGGGGGTAGTTAGGATAACCCATGTTAGAGTTAGAGTAACAAGTGATAATTTAATAAATGAGGGAGTTGGGTAGTAATAACATTAACAAGATAATTAAGGATGCCTCATCCACTCGTTAGGGCTTTCACAAACTAAGGGTGGGATGAGAAGGCCATGGTTGGAAGGATTGTTACCTCATTTCCATGAGAGGTTAATAGTTCCGCACAAGTCACCTTATGGGGCCGACGCCCAGAGAGGTTGTTAGGATAACCATAGATGGGGGCCGACACCTAGAAAAAGGCAGTTAGGATAACCCATGTAGGATTGTGCGATGACACTCTCCTCTAGCATTCCCTTGATTTGTTATTTTTGTTGGCCTCTAGAAGCAGTCGTTTTGTTGTGGTCATTTGATGTTATTATCCGTTATGTTCTATTTGTGTTATGTGGTTTGGTTTTATGGTTGTCTGTCTTGACTGTCTTGGATTGTGGGTCTTTCTTGTCAACTCTTGGCACGAGGGGGTTAGGCCTTTGGGTCCACACGGTCGGATGGAACGTGCCTCGCACCTCGTTGGGTTCCTTGTCAACGTTCGTGCAGTGCAATGTTATATAGATACAAAATGTTCTAGAGTTCACTATATTTTCAGATGTACATTCCTTGTTCTGTTATACTTATACATATAGATGTATTACACCCACATGTGTTGGGAATTGATGATGTAAACTTATGTTATGAAATAATGTAATGTATAGTTGTACCTTGGTATTCCTTATATGAGTAGTGATCGTGGTTATCATCCTATGAACATGTTGTATCTGTGGAAATATTCTTCTTGTATTCTCGTGATTACGATACAAGTTTATCATTATTAAAATTGAGTTAATATTGTTTATGATTAGTTTACATTTGTGGATGCTTCTTCATAGTGGAATTATAATGGATGTATGGTTTGGTTATTGAATGCATTGTCATGGGTTATGATGCAACTTGGAAAATTGTGGTTATCATTGTTATGGGTTTAGATTACATAATGTCTTCACGTGTACCCAAGAGGACATAAGTTGATAGTATATCTGTTAATTGAATATTGTGTGGCTATTACAAGTTGTTTGTTGCCTAGCTAACTCAGGAAGTTTTTAATATTTATTTGGGTTTTCGGTCCTTGTTAAAACCTAATTATTGAGGGTTTTAGATTCCCTTCAAAAAATTTTCTTTGTAACATGGGTAGTCTTGTGTATCTTTAGGGTAGCTGATGCTATTGGGTTGCTGATGGTCTATGTTTTTATCTATTTACAACTTTCCTTTTGTTGGGTTTCAGGTCCCTTTAAAAACTAATTGTAATGGGTTTTGGGTCCCATCAAAACCTATTTTTCCACTAATAAAATATATTACATAAGCTACGACAAATCTAATTACACCACACTAGGGGTGGAATCAAACTCTACTATCCAATCGAAGTCATCCATGGACTCTAGATTGTTCACTTTCTTAAGGAATTGGCAACCCATATGTGCTGAAGCTTTGTGTCGCAACGATGTCATCGTGCAAAAATTACCAAGGAATGAGAACCATTCCACCACAATGTCCTCTTCACGCACTCTCTAAACATCCCTTAGCCTCAAGAATTTGAACCTATACCTTGCCACACTTAGAGTTTCCTCCAACCCTCCAAGGTTGTGCTTCTTAAATAATCTCAAAGCTAACTCCCACCCTATCCTTCAACTCACCTATGTCCAAGAGGGAGGCCACGAAACATGATGTGATATTAGTGTTTATCCTACACCTCCCATCATCCAACAATAAATTAGTGCCAAGGATCATCTTTACCACTTTCAAAGTCCTATCACTTGGTTGCTTCATTATGACCTTCAACCTTTGGTCTATTATGACACCTACAAAATCCATCTAATGGTGTGAGCTTGTGAGATGGATAGGGGTATCCATTCTCAATGGGATCTCAAGGTGATTGTGAGAAGTGGCAAATAGCACATCAAAATATCTTTTAAAGACTATTTAAAATATATTCCTAAAAAAAATGAACTAGTATCCATTCTTATTATACAATTGGCCATGCATTTCATTCATAACTTTTAAAGTGGTAGATAACACACCAAAATAGTTTAAAAAATATTTAAAATCTATTCCTAAGAAAAATTTGACTATATGCATGCTTGGTATCACTTATCCAACATATTAAATAGTTTATTAGATTTATTTTAGCCCTTAGTTGTATGTACATTACATATTTAGCTTGAAGTTTTCTAATTTCTAAATTCAAAGCCACTCTTCTTGTAAAGTAGTATGAGTGTTTGTTATGCTTTGAATTTAGATAGTTATTCAAGAAAGCCTATTGTTTAATAGAGTATATAAATAATTAAGTAGTCCAATGCCTAAATCCCTTATCAAATATATTGTATTAAGCTTAAATTACTTTCCATAGACCCTTATTTGGGCCTACTTCATTTTATATTAGCATATTAAATATAAAGATCATTACACATGGAATTTCTCTATGAAAAATCTTTGTATTTGGGTGAGTAAGAAATTAAGAATGTCTCTTACTTTGTAGAAAGAAAAATAATTGTTAGCATAAATAATAAAGCCAACTTCTCAATTGGTTGATTTCAAAAATCTTAAAGAAATTAGAAGCAATGATTATATTTGAGAATAAGTTGGCAACTAGATAGGAGTTTATGTGGGAGCTCTGCAATGGCTTGTATGTTTTTGTACATGCTCAAAAAAGGTTAATAAATTTTCAATGTATGTGGCAAGGATTGTTTGAAGTAGTTGATCTCTAATCTCAATGGTGAGTGGATTTTCACTAGAATGAGTTGTGTGTTATGATGACAATGATTAGTCCATCAATAATGATATAGGCTTAATTAATCCCATTAATATAGATAAAAAATATTTCTATAGCTTTAATCTATAAATAGGAAACTTAGTCGTATCCACAATAAATTTTATGGGGAGTGAAGCCCAAGTGGTGAATTTTTGTAGTTTTTTTATTTTTCTTTTAAATTTTAATGTAAAATGATGTGCACTATAAAGGTTTGTGTGGTTTTGAATGTATTAATTTGGGCTTGGTGTTAGGGGATACAACCATTGATTGTACCCTATATCATGAAAACTTAATCCTTTAGAGGATGTTGAGGACCTAAGAATCAAAAAATTCATTTTTAAAGAGAGTAGAAGCAATAATTATGTTTGAGGATAGAAATTAAAAGCAATAATTATGTTATGAAATTTTTAGTTTGGGTTCCATTATCCAGTATGTGGGAGATGATGTAGGCCATTCAAACATAGAGACACAAACATATAGAGAACTTCTTCTATTCATTTGGGAAAAATGTATTACACATTAATGCCCTAATATAGAGATCTTAAACTATGGGGAGTGATGCCCAGGTGGTGAATTTTGTTACTTTTTTAATTATTTAAAAAATTGACTTCTAATGGAAGATAATGTGCACCATGGAAGTCTATGTGGTTTTGAAGGTCTTAATTGGGTTTGGTGTTGGGGGCTCCACCCCTTGTCTACACTCTGCACCACAAAGACCTACTCAAGAGAATGAATTAAGGAATTAAGAATCTATAAGTTGAATTTTAAAAGATATAAGAAGCAATAATTTTGTTACGAAACTTTTAGTTTGGTTTTGATTGTCTATTATGTGGGAAATGATAAAGCAAAATAAAATTTTTCTAGAACAAACACAAAGACACAAAGATACATAATCCTTCTTCTATATTCCATTTGGAAAATAATATATATTATATGTTGATGCCTCAATATAGAGATCTCAACTACACAGATTCATCTACTCCTTAAGTACACATTGTGTTTAAAAAAAATAGAGGATTTTTTTTTTAAAGAGCTTATAGGCCCCTAAAATAAACTACAATAGAAAGATAAAAAATATTAGGAAAAACTATTAAAATAACAAATCTTATTATACAACTAGGCATGCATTTCATTCACAACTTTTAAAGTGGTAAATAGCACACCAAAATAGTCTCAAAAATTATTTAAAATCCATTCCTAAAAAAAATTGACTACATGCATGCTCAGTATCACTTATACAACATATTAAATAGTTTATTATATTTTTTATCCCTTAGTTGTGTGTATAGTACATATTTAGCTCAAATGCCATTGGTTTCTAAAACCAAATTGACTCTATATGTAAATAAGTATGATAATTTTTCATGCTATGAAATTGGATAGTTAGTCAGGAAAGCATATCATTTAATAAGATTTATAAATAGTTAAGTAATCCATGACTAAATACATTAGAAAATATATCATATTAAGCCTTATTTACCTTTGACAAGCCCTTCTTTGGGCCTTCCTTTTTTCATATCAACATTCTAAAGATAAAGCTCATGACACATGCAATATATCTTTGAGAAATCTCTACACTTGGATGAGCTAGAAATAAATAATATCTCTTATGTTGGGGAAAGAAAAATGATTAACTAAGTTGTTAGTATAGAAAAATTAAGCCGACTTCTCAATTGGCTAATTTAAAAATATTAAAAAAAGAAGAAGCAATAATTATGTTTGAGGATAAGTTGGTAGAGGGAGGAGTTTGTGTGGGAGCTTTGCAATGGCTCACATCTTTTGGAACATGCTCAAAAAGTGGTAATAAATTTTCAATGCAAGGAATAGGCTTGAAGTAACTGATCTTTAATTCTCGATGGGGAGTTGCTTTTGACCAAAATGAGTTGTGTTATGATGATGAGGATCAATCTGTCAATAATGATAGAGGCTCAATTATTTCCAAATTAATACATGAAAATGAATTCTAGAGCTTTGATCAATAAACATGAAACCAAGTATCCTACATCAAATTTTACAAGGAGTGACACTCGGGTTATGAATTTTGGTTGTTTTTATTTTTATTTTTTAAATTTTTACCTCTAATGCAAGATGATGTGTTCCATGAAGGTATATTTAGTTTTGAATGTCTTAATTTGGGCTTGGTGTCAAGGTCTCTGCAGCTTGACCATACTCTATATCACAAAAAGTTGCTCCTCCAAACAATGTTGAGGAACTAAGAATTTAAAAATCACATTTTGAATATTATTAAAAGTAATAATTACATATGAGGATAGATAATTTTGTTATGATAATTTTAGTTTGGGTTCAATTGTTCGTTATATGGGAGACAATAGAGGCCATCATAAATTTGCTACAACAAGCACAAAGACACAAACATACACAAGCATTCTTGTATTCAATTTGAAAAAAAGTATTACATGATAATGACCCAATACATAGGTCTTTGACTACACTAATTCATATTCTACTCAATTACATATTATGTTTCAAACAAGCAGAGTAATTCTTTTCTAAAGAGATCGTAGGACACTAAAATACATTTTAATGGAAAGGTAAAAAAAAGAGAAAATTATTATAATAATTTCTTATCATATAACTAGCCATGTATTTCATTCAATTTTTTTAAAGTGGTAGACAATACACCAAATTAGTTTCAAAAAATATTTAAAATATATTCCTAAAAAAAATTTGATTATGCGCATGTTGGGTATCACTTATCCTACATATTAAATAGTTTATTATATTTTTTTTAGCCTTTAGTTGTGTGTACAATACATATTTAACTTAAATTTCATTGGTTTCTAAATCTAAAATGACTCTTTGTATAAAGTACTATGAGCATTTGTCATACTATAAATTTGGATAATTATTCAACAGGATCCTATCATTTAATAGTATATATATATATAGTTAAGTATTCCATGCCTAAATCCCTTAACAAAGATGTCATATTAATCCTAATTTACCTTTGATAGGCCCTTATTTGGGACTTTTAACAAGAAGAGGGGAACATAGTTTTGAGATCTGAACCCTAATATCTCTTATGTAGTCAGTTTATACCCCAAAAGATATAATGAGAGAAAAGAGTAATTGCAGAAGGAAGACTATATTAAAATATATTCATTCATCCATAACACATATATCAATCCTTATATCTCCACATATATTATATTATATCAATTACATAGGCATGTCTTAGTCTTTGGTTTACATATATTCTTCTTCACATATCTTCTATATCTTCTTATATTTATTACATACATATTTATACATTGTATCTTAAAAAGACATGACCCTTATGAAAAACCTCTCACTTGGCCTCCTATGCAGGCCTCAAAAACTGTTGATCATATATAGTAGGATATGGCATTTCCCTTTGACCCTACTACCATCATCCCCCCTTTTAAAATGGTGTCTTGTCCTCAAGACACGATGTTTAGTTTCTGGAAATTATATATTTGTAGATTACCTTAAATTGTGCAAGTACAACGTCCCATTGTTTCTTTCTGTTGTAGGACCTTGACGTGTTCACGAGTATTGATGTGTGTTGCCTTTGTCTCAACAAGACTACTAGGTATCTATATTTGTTGTGCTACATTCTTTTCTTCCCTTAAAATTCCTATGAAATGTGCCAAATTTATACTTATTGTCTCCCTTAGTTGTGTGATATACATCTTAATCTACTCCCTTTGATCATGAAATTATTATAATTATGTATGCCTATTTTCTATCCGTGATCATACCACATATCCATATCCTTTAGGGGGTCATACGTAGAGGCAATCTATACTATTTGGGCCTCCAATTGAGTGATTTGATCTTTAAGATTTTTAGTAAGGTTGGGCCAATGAAGATAAATTTAATAGATTACATTGGATTTTGTTATGCTTCCTTCAATGTTCTTTATCAGAACCTGTAATTGAGAATGTGCTGTTGTACACTTCTTTGTTGCCTTATAAACCCTCTTCCTCAATATTTCCTATTGAGCCTCTTATTTTATGCTGGAAATTTATGACAATAAATTATATTGTAGGTCATCCCAATTATTTGAGTTGTTGCGACAGTGGAAGGGTATTAGGATTTAGGTGACATTAACCTTGTAAATCCTTTAATTAATTATTTTACTAATGCATTTTATAAATTAACCATAAGAGGTGAAACCGTTTAACCAATGATGGTGAAAGAACTCATGTAAAGACGAATTTATAGTTACCATATGTCTTTTTCGAGAAGGAAAAAATAGCTATGCGTCCCATTTGGAATTACCTATTTTTGGAGGGTTATGGCATTTTTCATAAGTTGTAAGAGTATCAATTGCACTATAACAATTGTCATAATATTCTATGATGACTATGACACCATTTATGATAGATTCCTTCCCTAGGACCCATGCACGAGAGATGCCTTATGACATCTATAAGTTTCTATTTTGATTGGATTTTATGGTTGGAAAGGAGGTAGGAATGGGTTTTCCATGTGGTTTTACTGCATGTTGTTTGGTGATACCATGGTGGTATTCATCCCCACAAGTTTCTATAAATTGGGGCCTTGAGCTAGAGTTATTCATTTAGTTTTGTATGTAGTAGGGTGATGCTAGATTCTATAGAGTTATTCAAAGAAGTTTATTGCTTTTGTAATCTCTCTTGGATTAGTAATATACTTGCCTCTCTCTTTCTATTGTGGATTTTTTTCCCTTAGGGGTTTCTCCATGTAAATTTGGTCTCATGTGTTATGGTTTTCTTTTCCTGTTTTGATTCTACAATCACATCCATATTAAGGGTTAATATTTGGAGATGAGAACACTTTGTAGTTCATCCAAAAGGTGTTGGTAAAAAACAAACAATAGGCCTCAAGAAGTAACTTAAGATATTTTGAAACGAGATATTTTGCAATGAGGTGTAGGTAGTCAACACAAAATTAAAACAAAAGTGTAATGACATTGCCCAAGCTTAGGGTTTTTACAAAGAACCCTAAGAAATTTCTATAAAACCCCTATAAATCAACAAACTACTCACCATTTGTGTACAAAGGGAACCAAGAAACCAAAAATTTCAAAAGCACTATGTTATTACTTAGCACTTCATCAATAACATATACATTTCTTCTAAGATTTGAGACAATATTATTAACTTTACTTTCATACATTCTACCCACTATTATTTTACACAAAAAATAAAAATTCTTAAAATTTAAATTTCTTTAGAATGGTGTTAATATGCTCCAAAATTTGGGGTATTCGTTCCTATCTCAATGATGTACACCTTACATAATTTTTTTAGAATTTTTTTAATGAATACATCCAAATTGTAATTATAATTTGTTTAAACATTAGAGGGAGTAATTTTACAAATACACATGTATTTCTACAAAAATAAGCTCTTAAATTATATCTAACTATAATACAAAATAAAGTATAAATAAAAATGGTATTGACTAGACACTTTTGAGATATTATTTAATTTTATATAGAAAAAGAAAAAAGTTTGATAAGAAATTTGCAACAAGTGAAATCAATCTTACACAACTCTTTCACCCAAGTTATAATATCATGAAAATGAGACACTCAATCTTAAGATGATAAATCTAAATGTAAAATTTACCATAATATAAATAAAAAGTTTCTCCTAAAATCTAACTATATTGATTCAAAAAGATGACCTCTATCTTCATAATTAACATACAATTGGTGGGCTCTACCTCTATTTCATTGAACCATCTCATCATGTGTTTTCTTTTGCAAAAACAAGGAAAGTAATCTAGCATAGTACATTTGAGACTTCAATAAATGACATGAAATAACTACATATCTTTTGAGAAATTAAAGTATCATGATGCTCTATAAAATTTTTGTTCTTCCTTGGGTTTTCTTCTTCTCACTTTTTTATTACAAAATTATCTATGAAGATCATTTGAGGAGTTCACTAAATTTTTTATATTGTAAATATATTTATTTTTGATTTTAATTGTATATTTTCAATTGATATCTTAGATTACACTTAGTGGTTCATTATTAACAAGAGAAAAGTGATGGATTGGATTATGAAATTAGCTTTAAAAAGAGGTAGGGGTAGAAGGTAAAATAACAATAAAATAACAAAGAATAGGTAAGATAGCTAAATAGGATGGACCCAAAAGATAACATAAATAAATGATTAGAATAATGATAATTCAATAAATTAAACAAGAAAATAACCAATAAGGATGATTCATATTGGCTTGTTTATTTAATGAATAATCATTGCTGGTTATTTTCTTATTTACTTTATTGTCATATTTTCACATTTATTTATGCTATCTTTTGGTTCCATCATACTTTACCCCTCTTACTCATGCTTTGTTTTTCAATCCTCATCTCAACCTTCTCCCTTTACCTTTTTTTAAAGCTAACTATGCAATCCGATCTATCACTCTCCTCTTTGTGATGATGAATTACATAGTGTGATTTAAAATATCGATTACAAATATACAAAGTTAAAATAAAACATAGAAATACTTATAATATTCATGGACTGTGGAAAATTCATAACAAGTAAAATTACAGATTCAATCTAGAGAGCTTGGAGTGCATTCCATAAAGCTTAGAGTGCATGTACATTGGATCCTGTTCAATATCTTTGATAGGATTTTTCAAATGACCTTAGGAATGTTATTGATAGGTAACATTTTCATGAAAAATTCCTTAATATCATAATGCTTATTTTATATAAAAAATCCTTTTGTAATTAATATTATTTAAAATTTTTATAGGAAAAAAAAATAATACTTTTATTTAATATATTAAGTGTAAATTATTTTCAAAAGTTTATTTTAGTTCAAAGGATTTGTAGTGTAATTGGTTAAGAATAATTAGTAAGGATGATGATATGCTCTTTAAATATGTCATCCATCAAGGTTCAAACTCTTAGATGCAAAATTGGGTTAGGTTCAAGCCATGGGAAACTTCAATTGATAGGATCCCCTGTTTGTGGTTGTTTAGTTGAATGTCAAATCCTAGTTTAGATGTATTCTTACTCATTAAGGATGGGATCCTCTACTCATGAATTCTTAGTCAAGGGATGAATTCTAATCCAGATGTATGTCTACTTATCATGTTTTGATTATCTTAATAAAAAATATTAAAAATTCCAAAATATATATTATTGAGTTGTTTCCATACAAAAATTTCTAATTAAAATACTTGTTTTCAAAAGTACCTAAAAAATTGAGCCACTTTTCCCTAAATGCTCATGCCATTCATATAAAGACATGAAATTTCCAATCTATAATAGAATCTTAGACCCATAAAAATATTAAGGTTATAATCTCTATTGATTTCAGATGCTATTCTAAAATTTAGACTGACCAAAATATTAAGGCTATTTAATATTTTTTTTGAGCCTAGACCTTGCCCTAGATTTTATTTGCCACCTTTGTAGATCCAACTACTAGATTAGGGAAACTAGATTTTAAAATGATTATGAATTCCAATTACCAAAAATTTTGGGTCTAGACCCCTTGATGTTTTATATCTATTTAATGTCTTTTAAATCCACTTCTCTTTGTTTTTTCAAATTTCTCTTGAAGGTTGTCATATCATTTCAATTGTTCTCATTGAACTTCATTGAATACATCCACATGAAAAAACCACAGAAAAAATAGCCACTAAGCCTTAAAATTGGATTAAAAGAACATGTTATCCTAACTTTGATTAGATTTTGTACCCAATCTCATTATTTTTTCTACCTAGATTGTTTAAATTTTTTATGTCTCACGCTTTGGAACCATTAATGCTAAATAATTAGATTTTATTTTAATTTAAATTCCACATGCCTAGGTGCTTGGTCAACTAAGTAAAGCTTGTAACAAACTTGCAATGATGATCTAGCATGTAAGCAATTTAATATTACCACTTGTCATAACCAAGCAAGCTACTTTATTCCACTTGTTACTTTCACACTTAGCCTATTTTAGATCTCTTATTCAATGTGAAACTAGATGATAAACTTATTTTAGCTAGTTTTACTTAGATTCATGTCTATTTTTATTTGAAGGATATTTAGATTTTAGAGGACTTGTTTGGGCTTTGAAAATCCAAAACTCCTAAATTTGCAAATTGGATCAGTTCTTATTTTTATTTTAGATGTTTACAAATTTTTCCAACTAGATGGAATATTAGGGTAACACCATTTTGACCACTCAACATTTGATAGTGTTATTAAATCTAGTGAAATTGACTCCAATAGTCTTTTGATTAGCTCTTATTCTATTAAGCTATCACAAAGGACCATCCCTAATATAAATTTGATATATTTTATTTACAATAAAACATGTGAATAATCTAATAAAATATAATTTACTTTGCAAAGCTTTTAAGAGTTGTTTAAAGTAAATTTCTAACACATAGGAAAATAGGAAATAAGAATGTACAACTTTGCTCATGAAAATGATTTCTAAGTGGGGGTGAGCAGATCATATTAGTAAAATGGAAAAGGTCCAAATGTTTTCTTCCTTTGAAAATTTAAAATGAATATAATTTTAGTCCCAAAGGATTATGATCTTGGTTTAATTTGTTTTGATTATTATTTTCCTAATGTAATAATTAAGATCTTATATTTATGGGCTTAGTGCCTTATCGATTTCTTATGGTTTCAATTAACAACATGATTTGTTGAAGGTGTTGGGTTGATGAATTTCAAATCAAGAATCGGTACCATAGTCTCCTAGAAAATTTAAAATAATCCAATCACTTGTAGCAATAGAGCCATTTGAGGTAATACAAAAATTAATGTTGGCCATAATGTGATACAAAAATTAATGTTGGCCTTTGGATTTACTGTGAGTTTTTCTACAATCACCATATTGTTTTTGTTGAAAGGCGCAAGACAACTGAGAGGGGGGGGTGAATCTGTTGTCACCAAATTAAAACACAAAAATTCAAACACTTATCAACTTCACAACCACTTTGTTATGTTATTAAGTATGAACATGAAATGTAGATAACAAAAAGAAAAATCAACACAAGAGACACCAGATTTACATGAAAGACATAATAAGGGAAAACCATGGTGAGGATTAACTCACAATATAAAGTAATAACACAACTAAATTATACAAGAGGCTCATTGCCAAGGGATCACTGCCCAAAAGGACTCACTATTCGGATACGAAGACTCACTGCCTACAAAAAGGACTCACTATCTAATAGGGAGGCTCACTACCTACATATACAAAAATTACAGAAAGATCCACCACTGCAAGTTACACACATTCACAACCTTGATCAGAAGAATTGTAGATACCGTTAGATCACTACTTTCAGGAATCTAACACATTAAAGTATTGCTGACTCAATTCACTTTCACACAACTCTACTTCTCAAACTTGTGGCTTCATTCATTAATTTGCAACATCTCAACTTGTATTTATACCATCTTCAACCTTAGAAACTTTCTCCAAGGTCGGCTACACATGCTTCATTTCATAAATTTAAATTAGGTTGACAACTCAACATTCCTGTGGTGGAAAGGAATGAGAGTGGACCAAAACAATAGTTAACCAAGACCCAAAAAATTTTCTGGGATCAATCACACGCTTCCTTAATTAATTCTTAATCCTTTGTATGAAGTGTAAACACCAGGTCAACCAAACCTAATGAAAACAAAAATGAAATTTGAAGTACACGCATCCACATCAAGAAGATAACATGCAGACCACACAAAATGCTTCACCAATCACTGTAACACATCTCAAATTCCTTTAGACTCATCTACATCAGTTGCAACAACCTTCAACCTCATACCACTTCTCACCAGTCCATCTAAACTGTATAAACACACACAACAATACTAAAACACACCTTTTAGAGTACTAGACCATGAACATCTTTGCTAGAACACAAAGAACACCATTACAAGACATTGTCCAGATTTGCAAGACCTAAAAAAAACCAGTAGAGGACTGCAGAGTGGAATCATTTCTCCTAGTCCATAGACAAACAACTCTACCAAACTAGTTCACACACTAGTGAACATAACTTTCATTTTCCATCAAACCAGAAGCTACAAACTAGGAGATATCACCAACAAATGCCCATAAACAACACCTCATATCTGTACAAGCATAGGATCAACATAGAAGAAATGTAGAACACATACCAGAGCACATTCTGAACACATTCAACTCTGACTTCTCTATTTATTACTTTTCTCAAAAGAACTTGGTAACCCATCATATTAGCTCATCTGCAACATTATAAAGATAGCTCCATGTACTCACAAAATCTCATTAGTATCTCAACTATACATGCAAAAAAGGTCTACAACATCCTGTATTGTGTTGACATTAATGAAAACATCAATAAAAACACAACCAAACTTACTTATACTTGCAACAATCTCCCCCTTTGTCATTGATGGCAACACATGATGTGAAAAACCATTAAAGACACATTCTCAATATTCTCTCTTCCTTTCAGCTTCTTATTTTTCTCTCACTTTTATTGTTTTTTCACATGACACTCTCTCCCCCTTTGACATCAATGGAAAAGACAACAACTTTTGATCACTCCCCCTTAGGAGTGCACCCACATAGTTCATACTGTAATAATGAAACTTTCTATTCCCCCTACGGAGTAGACCCATCCATCAATCTAGATAAATGAAGAATCTGTAGATCCATTGGACTGATGCACCTTCATGTGCAGCTAGTTCGAAGGAGGGCCAATGATCCCCAACTTCTCCCTAAGATACTCAAAAGTATCCTTTAGAAGAGCCTTGGTAAATATGTCTGCAATCTATTCCTTTTTAGGCACATACTCCAATCTAACTTTATTCTCCAATACTTTTTCTCTCAAGAAATGATATCTGATAGATATATTTTTTGTCCTTGAATGTATTACCTGATTCTTTGAAATGTTTATAGCACTTGTATTGTCATAAAAGATAGTTATAGGATCATTACATATCACTTCTATGTCCTTCAATGTTTGCTTCATCCACAAAACCTATGTGCAACAAGATGTTGTAGCAATATACTCAAATTCTACAGTGGATAAAGAAATTGAATCCTATTTCTTGCTAAGCCATGCAACTAATCTTCCACCAAGAAAGAAAACACCACCACTTGTACTCTTCTGGTCATCTACATAACCAACCCAATTTGCATCAGTCTAGGCATTCAAAGTGAAATTAGTATCCTTAGGATACCACAAGCCATAATCCTGTGTGCCCTTAAGATATTTGAATATCCTCTTTATAGCTGTAACATGTGCTTCTTTCGATTCTGCTTGAAATATAACAACCAAACATACTACATGAATGATCTCCGGTCTTGTAGCAGTAAGATACAACAATCCACCAATCATAGATCTGTACTTGCTTTAATCAATTTTAGCAGATTCATCATCTTTACTCAGCTTGCATCTAGTCACCATAGGAGTATAGACAGGTTTGGATTCATCCATTCCAAACTTCTTCAACAACTCTTTGACATAATTGTGAAATGAATATCCCCTTATCAGTTTGATTCAATTGTAGTCCAAGAAAGAAATACAACTCACCAATCATAGACATTTAAAATTATTTTTGCATCTCTTCTGCATACTTCTTACACATACTTTCATTTCCTCCAAAGATAATATCATCCACATACACAACAACTATCAACATTTTATTTCCTTCAATCTTGAAATAAAGATTGCTGCAAGTTGTTTTTCAACCTCTTCAATTGAACAAGTGATCAAAATAGCTTATAGATTTTGCTTTATACACCATCGTGTTGCCCTAATTCACATTAAATGTGATAAACTTCAAAAAGTTGATTAAAACCTTATTTCTTTACACTAAGAAACCCTAATTTTCTTCGCAAATGAACATGTTGGCACATTTTCTTTTGGTTTCTTTTTCACAACCTTTGCCTATCCATTTCTTACAACATATCTTCATGCCAATCATTTGAAATACCATATGTCCAAGGGGTTTGTACAATTTTTTGTTAATGCTCCCCCTAAGACCAAGCTAGGTCTAATTCCCAGAGGAATCATCTACATTGGATGAGGGCATAAAAACATCTATTGTTTCTATCTCTTCTTTCTTCTTCCATATCTTTTTCATTTCTTGCTTAACCTCTTGTCAATTTTTCTTCACTGGTTCATTCTGCTTTACTGGATCAGACTGCTTTACCTTTTTACTTTTGTAAACTTTTGAAATATGTCTTGGCTTGTTACAATTATAGAAGACAACATTTTTTTGATTTGTTTAACTCCATTTACCCTTGATCTACATTGATTTTCTTTGTGTCCAAACTTATTACATGTATAGCAATAACCATTAAAAGATTGATTCATTCCACCTCCATTAAACCTATTCATCATCACCCGACTAATCATCCTCACCTGAGATTTGCATTCAATAACTTTATGTCTGATTTTCTTGCATGCAAAACATTGTCCAAAGAAGGAACTAGCATACTAGTTTGTTTTACTTCTGCACTTTGTTGCCTTGTGACCAAATATATTACATGAAAAATAAACACCATTGAAAGATGGATACCTTTGAGCATTTGGCTGTTTGATAGGAAATTTTCTAGCAAAGTTCCTTGGATTTCTTTTATTCTTCCCTTTATCTCGAGTCTTTTGATTGTCCTTTGAGCTTTCACCTACTTCATTTCCCAAACCACCTTTGTCTTTACTTGGTTTTTGTCTTGCAATCAACTCATCAAGCTTGTCAGAGCTAGATTTGAAATTATTTTCATAGAGTTTTTCTTTCTTCATATCTGCTTTTAGGTTCACCACTTCTTGTTCAAGCTTAGTACATTCACGAGACTTGCTTTGCACCACTGTATTCAAACATTCTTCAATTCTCTTCTTTTCTTCCACAAACACGTTCAATCTGATGATCTCCTATTTCAGTTGCTCACTCACTTATCTATGTATTTTTTTTGAATTTCTTTAATTTCTCTTTCAATTTCCAGACACATTCATTTGCCTCATCAAGGTTTTCTTTCAAATCTCTATTTTCATTTTTAGCCTTGTCAAGATCTTCAAGTGCAGACCAAAGCTCATCTTTATCATCCATTTTGTTCAATTTTCAGGATCTTCCTCAAGCTGTTAGGCTTCTCTGGAGGAACCAAGCTCTGATACCAATTTTTGAAAGGTGTGGGACAATTGAGAAGGGGGGGTTAATCAGTTGTCACCAAATTAAAACACAAAACTACAAACACTTATCAAATTCAAAACCACTTTATTCTATTATTAAGTAGAACATAAAATACAAATAACATAAAGAAAAATCAACACAAGAGACATCAGATTTACGTGGAAAAACCAATAAGGAAAAAACCATGGTGATGATTAACTCACAATATAAAGTAATAGCACAACCAAATACAAGAGGCTCACTACCCAAACAGACTCACTGTTTGGATACAAAGGCTCATTGCCTACAAAAATGACTCACTATACAATAGGGAGGTTCACTGCCTACAAATACAAAACTTATAGAAAGATCCACCACTACAGGTTACACATATTCACAACCTTGATCAGAAGAATTGTAGATATCATCAGCTCACTACTTTTAGGAATCTAACACATAAAAGTAATACTTCCTCAATTCAATTTTGCACAACTCTGCTTCTCAAACTTGTGGCGTCATTCATTAATTTGAAACATCTTGACTTGTACTTATACCGTCTTCAACCTTAAAGAAAATTTCTTCAAGGTCGGCTACACACACTTCATTTCATAAATTCAAATTAGGCCTGTAACTCAAAATTCCTACGGTGGAAAGGAATGAGAGTAGACCAAAACAACACTTAACCAAGACCCAAAACATCATCTCAAATCAATCACATGCTTCCTTAATTAATTCTTAATCCTTCGTATGAAGTGTAAACACCAGGTTGGCCAAACCTAATGAAAACACAAATGAGCTTTAAAGTACACACATCCACATCAAGAAGATAACATGAAAACCACACAACATGCTTCACCAATTATTGTAACACATCTCAAATTCCTTTAGACTCATCTGCATCAACTGCAACAACCTTCAACCTTAGAATGCTTCTCACCGTTCCATCCAGACTGTATAAATACACACATCAATACTGAAACACACCTTTTGGAGTACTAGACCACAAAAATATTTTCTAGAACATAGAGAACACCATTACAAGACATTGTCCAGATCTGTAAGACCTAAAAAAAATGAGCAGAGGACTAGGGAGAAAAAATATTTCTCCCAGTCCATAGACAAACAACTCTACCAATCCAGTTCACACATCAGTGAACAAAAATTTCATTCTCCATCAAACTAAAAGCTACAAACTAGGAGATATCATCAACAAATGCCCATAAAAAACACCTTAGATCCATACAAGCATAAGATCAACACAAAAGAAATGCGGAGCACATACCAAAGCACATTCTGAACACATTCAACTTTGACTTCTTTATTTATTAATTTTCTTAAAAGCACAAGTTTGGTAACCCATCATATCACTCATCTGAAACATTATAAAGATAGCTCTATTTACTCACAACATCTTATTAGAATCTCAACTATACATGCACAACCTGCAACATCCAGTATTGTGTTGACATCATTGACAACATTAATGAAAACACAACCAAACTTACTCATACTTGCAACAATTTTGATAACTATAGAAATTGGTGGAATCAATGATTCCATGACATGAATTAAAATTATATAGCATTAGATGAGGTCTAAAAATAATTTTTTCCCCATGATTTTAGGCAAATTTTGATGTTCAATATTGCATCATCACAATGTTTATATCTATGAAAATTTAACTCACTTAGATGGTTTTTGTTTACTTATTAGGTGGAGGGTGATCCCACAAAACTGGTTTACAATTCCATTGAGGAAGGAAAATTGCAAAAACACCCCCATGAAGATCTTATCACAATAATTTACAATACTTTACAATATTGCGCATTAATAAATAAATAATAAACATGATTTTAATACCCTCCATTCATGCTCAATCTATCAACTACACCAAGATGCCCCCTGAATTTTACAAAATTATCTAGACTAAGTGACTTGGTGAGAATGTCTGCTGTTTGGTCCTTTGTCGGAACATACAACAAATGAACTAATCTGTCTTCAACCAGCTTCCGAATGAAGTGACAATGAGTTTCCACATGCTTGGTTCTCTCATGGAAGACCAGATTCTTGGCAAGTTTGAGAACTCCCTGATTAGCACAAAACAAGGGAGTCAGACTTGCTTGAGATATTTGCATATCCACAAGCATCTGGCGAAGCCAAATTGACTCACATACTGCTTTTACTACTCCCCGATACTCTACTTCTGTTGAGGAGAGAGCCACTACTTGTTGCTTCTTACTCATCCATGTGACTGCACCAGACCCCAAATTGAACACATACCCAAATGTTGATTTCCTGTCATCAACTGATCCTACCCAATCTGAATCTGTGAACCCACTGAGTTTAGGATGGTGACTCTGAGTGTACAAGAGTCCAAAATTAGTAGTTCCCTTCACATAATGCAGCACACGCTTCACTGCTACCCAATTATTAGCCTTGGGGGCTCTCATGAAGCATGATATGTAGCTCACTGCAAAACTGAGGTCAGGCCTAGTGGCAGTGAGATAGATGAGGCTGCCCACTAGTTTCCTAAACAATGATTCATCTACCATAGGTGAATCGGACTTAGTTGACAACTGAAGCCCTTTTCCCATGGGTGTGGAGGCAGGTTTGCAATCCTGCATTCAAAACTTATCCAGAAGACTTCGATCATACTTGGGTTGGGAGATGAAAAAGCTGCTCTCTGTCTGCCAAACCTCAACACCTAAACAATAATGTAGGAGGCCCAAGTCTATCATGTCAAATTTTTTGCACAAATCTTGTTTGATCTCAACGATCGAATGTGTCAAACTTCTAGTAATGATCAAGTCATCCACATAGACAACAACAATCATGATCTCATTACCAGTATCCTTGACATACAGGTTCAAGATAGATGGACTCCTCTGAAAGCCATGATCTATGAGGTACTTATCAATATTGATGTACCAAGCCCAAGGATTCTACTTCAGGCCATAGAGTGCTTTGACCAATCTACACACCTTCTGTTCTTGACCAATAACTTTGAAACTTAGAGGCTGCGTCATGTATGCTTCTTCCTTCAACTCACTGTTGAGAAAAACACTCTTCACATCCATCTGATGGAACTTCCAACCAAATTGGGTTGCTAAGGCAAGGACGAGCTGTATGGTACTCATTTTGGTTGTAGGAGCAAAGGTCTCCTCATAGTCAATGCCTTCTTTATGTGAGAAACCCCATGCAACCAGACGAGCTTTATACTTGTCAAGAGTTCTGTCAGCTTTGTACTTCACCTTGTACACCCATTTGCAGCTAATGGGTTTCTTCCCTGGAGGAAGATTAGAAAGGACCCAAGTGTGATTCTTTTGAAGACTCTGGTATTCAGATTCCATCACCTTTTCCCACTTAGGTATCCCTTTTTCCTCTGAATATGTCTGAGGCTCATAAACACTGTGGATGTTGGCCATGAGAGAAAAATTCACTATAGATTGTTGTTTTCTCTTGTTTCTAGATGATCTACCCTCAATGAGCTCATCAACACGAAGATCATTGATAGTATTAGCCCACCATTTCGCTCAGAGAGTAGAAGTGCCAACATCAGATGTAATAAGAGGAGCTAGATCTGGTTGTTGTTCTAGAACAGGTTCAGTAGGGGGATTTTCACTATCATCTAGAGGAAACTCAGGTTGAGCATCATCAAAGACTAAGTCTTCGTCATCCCTCCCATCAGGTGAGCATCATCAAAGACTAAGTCTTCGTCATCCCTCCCATCAGGTGAGCCTAACAGAAGTTGGAAGCCCACATCAGGAGCCTGTAGGGGTTGATTCTCTAAATGCTGAACATGTGAGGAAAGGTGAAATGGTCCTCGTTCCTCATCAAGGACAACATCTCAATTGAAGATAAGATGATTAGTGTCTATATCAATTAGCTTGTATGCCTTGTGGTTATCACTGTACCTTGTGAACATTAGTTTTTGGCTCTTGGAATCTAGCTTAGAGTGCTTGGCCTCTAGAATCGAAACATATGCAAGAGAGCCGAAAAACCTTCAAATGATTGATCCTGGGTCTGCGACCAGTCCAAACTTCCTTAGGAGTCTTCCCCTTAACAACATGAGTGGGTGACTGATTAAGGAGATAGATTGAAGTATTGACTGCTTCTGCCCAAAACTTGGTAGGAACACTCCTGTGTTGCAACATGGAGCAAGCCATCTCAATAATTGTACTATTGTGCCGCTCTACAACACTGTTTTGCTGAGGAGTGTAGGGTGTGGTCAACTAATGTTTTATCCCATGGGTATCACAAAATTTGGAGAATGCACTAGAACAAAATTCCCCCCCATTATCTGACCTAAGAGTTATGATACAAGAACTGGACTCTTTTTCTACCAAGGCCTTAAACTTCTGAAATACATTAAAAACTTATGATTTTTGCTTAAGAAAGTACACCCACATTTTCCTACTATAATCATCAACAAAGAGTAGAAAGTACTTGCAACCAATTATAGAAGAAGTAGACATAGGCCCACAAATATCAGCATGAACTAATTGAAGTACATTAGGAGCTCGCCAAGAGTCACCATCCTTGAACAGTGTGCAATGCTACTTCCTGGCTTGACAAGCACCACAAATGCCCTGATGTTGAGTCTGAATGTCAGGTAAGCCATCTACAAGTCCCTCCCGAGCAAGCTAATAGAGATAGTGCACGTTCAAGTGCGCGTACCACTGGTGCTAAAGACTGGTGACAACTGAATTTTTGGCTACCAAGACTAACTCTAGAGAATCACTAGTGTCCACAAGCCTGTAGAGGCCATGATCCTCTATCCCAACGACCACTGTTGTGCGAGTCTCGCGATCTACAATCGAACATTTGTGCGAGTTGAACACCACATCCATTTGAGGAGAATGTCGCATTATCTGACTGACTGAGAGAAGGTTAAGCTCCATATCAGGTACATAATACACGTTGAGGAATATGAGATCCCTCCCGCTAGACTAAACCTGAACAGTGCCTGTGCTGACAATTATGTATTCCTCACCTCCTCCAAAAATCATTGAGTCAGTGTAAGGGGAAAAGTCTATGAACTAGTCATGCCTAGGTGAGAAATGATGCGAGGGACTAGAATCTATGTACCAAGTAGAGGATTTGACATGGTCTACTGGATTTTTTTCCATGAGTGCATAGAAGGTAGATTCCTTCTGCTCAGAATGCTTGGCAACATTCGCTTTCTGCAGAGACCCTCCCTACTTCTTTTGCTTAAAATCCAAACGAGCACAACAATCCTTCTTTATGTGGCCAAATTTATGATAGCAGTTGCACTAAACATTTTTCTTCTTCGGCTGGTGGAGGTTTGACTTGAGCCTTTCTCCTGTGAAGGATGACCTTTTCCTTTTTGCTTCAGCTGGGTTTTAGCTGCAAAGGCCTGTTCTGTGGAGGATGATGATGCACTGCTACCGAACTGTTGTCTCCAATGATCCTGCTTCAAGAGGATTGTGCAAAGTTCTGGAAACTTGAGGTCAAAATTCATAGATGTAATGTTGAGTCTCTATGAAGTGTTCATAGGACTTCGGTAGACTCTTCAGGGTGATCACGACCATGTCTTCCTCCTCCATTTTTTGACCGATCGCCTCCAATTGATCTCCAATCTCTTGAATTTTGTTCAAGTGAGCTTGTAGAGTTGTCTTCTCATCCATCATGATGGAAAACAACATATTCTTTAGAAAAAATGCACAGTGTTTGTCAGAAGTTTCATGCAAGCCCTTCAAATGATCCCAAATCTTCATTGCTAATTTTCCAAGTGGAATCTGGGGGAGTTGATCATTCGTGACTAAAAGATGGATAAGCATTATCGCCTCATGATTCTGCTCATAGAAATTCTCCTGATCCTTACCCATCGATGTGGGATGAGTAACTTTGCCGAGGATCATTTGATCGAGGCAACAATATTCAAAGATTGTCATCATCTGCTACTTCTAGGTGTTGTAATTTTTTCCATTGAATCTTTGATTGCCCTCCAACATCAGATTATTTAAATTGGCCATCTTCACACTTTTTGAGGCACAAAAAATGAGGTGCTGAGAAGAGGTTGATGTATGAAACTTGAAGCACAAATTCCAATGCAAAAATAGAAGCAGATTCAGGTATAGTCTACAAAAAGTATAATGTATGAATGGCACAAAATTTGAGGCACATAAAATGATGCACCTAGAAAATTTAGAGACCAACCTAGTTGAGCTCTTGAAAAACCCACCAAGAATTTGTGATCGGAAAAATTTTCTGCCTTTAAAAAATGGGTCAAAACTCTAGTCGAGTTTCCAGAAAACCCTAAACACCAAAATTTCTCAAGAAAATTGCAAAGAACAAGAAACACGAGCAGATTGTGACCAAATTGTGCCTAAAAACTTCACCCAAAAGGTCTAGAAACAACGCAGGTCGAGGAATAAGAAAATCCCATGCAGAAAGAAGAAACCCGCGACTCAAAAAAATTTGCAAAAAATGTGCTCACAAATCTTGAAATTGCAGATAGTTTTCAAAGGAAAACACAAACAAAGGAACACGCAGAGATGCGACCACCAGGAGCTGAGAATCACGGCCAGGTATGGATGGAAATCATGTTTGATAGGACTTCAAGTCTCAGCAAAATGATAGAGAAGAACACACACCCTAAGAGCATAAACATGAGACTACCAGTGGTTTCTAGAACAAGACGCGATTCAGGCTAAAAAAAAAATGACACCCAGAAGGGTTTGAAAATTGCGCAACTTCAAGAGCACGACTAATCACAATTTTCAATCATAAAAAAAAACTTCAGATTTTTTCCAGAAGAACCACAGGAGAATTTCTGAAAACAAAATTTGAAATTTAGCTTACAAAAAATCTTCAAAAAATTTCATAGAAGATTTTATTAAATTTTTAATTCAAGAACTTGAAAAAATCTTTAAAAATATTTTTGTGAATTAAAAATTTAATTTTGAGCAATCTGGCTCTGATACCATATTATATAGGTAATTGGTAAAATATTTGATATATTAACAATGAGCAAGGTGCTCAATAAATAGATTACAGAATATACAAAAAATGGGAAGTTTCTAAAAAGAAACTTCAGATAAGATCAGAGATGATCTTATCACAATAATTTAAAATACTTTACAATATTGAGCATTAATATAAATAAATAATAAACATTATTTTAATACTCTTGAACCCCCCTTTGAGTGAACCCTCTTTAATGATGGTACCCATTTTTTGCACATTTTCCAAAATGGAAACAAAGGGAAATTTTGAAAATAGGGGGGTTCGCTCGAACCCCCTTCAAGCGAACCCCACTTCACTTGAAGGGTCAAGGGGGGTTCGCTCGAAGGGGGGTTCAAGCGAACCCCCATTTTTCCCCCTTCTCCCCATCTACCAAATCTTTGCAAAAAATTTCCTTTCGAAGCTTGGGTTGAGGATGAAAATGGAGGATACTTCATAGACCCAACTAGATTATGCTAGTCCTCAAAATGAGCTATCCATCAAATATTATTTTAATATGTATTTTTTTTAGTTTGATTAAACATAGGTTTTTCACTGAAAATCAAGCTCTCTATTTTGTACATGTGGAAAAATAGCAGATTATCATTTTTTTTTGAAAAATATTAGTGCACTAGATATTGATGTCCCTAATCCAACAAAAAAAATTGAATTTCGATACATACAAAAAAGTTATATGTTAGCAAGTAAATCATGTCTAAATTGTAACTCGTTTGACTTTGAAACTTAATTAAGAAAAAAATATTCAATGAAATGCTATGAAACCAATTCCATGCACTAGATATCATAGTTACGAATCTAAATTCAAAAAAATATAATTTTATCCTTCATAGAAAAAAAGTTATGTGTTAGCCAGAACACCACTCTTTAAAAATGGTGTTTACTATTAAAAACTAGTTTTCAAAGGAGATGGAAAATGAAGTGCAATTTGATTCCAAAAATTTTGAAAAAAATATATTTAGAATTTATAGATAAAATTTCACAAATCACTAGTTTGCATCATCTTCAAATTCCTCACGGTTTAGCCACTATAGGTGCTCGAAAGTGAAGATTTAGTTAAAAAATTCAGTTCAATGTCCAATTTGGCCAAAAATTGTAAACCAGTATTGTGGGATCACCCTAGAAGCATAAATGTATCACTTGTGGGCCACTTGTAAATTTACAAAAATATTTTTTATAAAAAGCACCAACTTCAATGAAAGGTCTTACCTTGTCCACATGGGAAATAAATTTGATTAAAAGGACCCAAAAAATTTATGAAGGGGTTGGTTGTGACTGACCTCACTTCATTCCTATTTGAGTATCAAGGACCTCCAATTAAAGGTGAAGGACTTGAATCCTTCAACTGAAGGTACCTCATATAATGGTGCTTGACCTCCAATTGAAGGTGAAGGACCTATATCCTTAATTGAAGGTACCTCATACAATGGTGCTTGTGAGGAACATATGTGACAATCGATTCCCTCTAAAATATATTTTAAGATAATTTTATAAAAATAAAAGCTCATTTTAATCATATTTTATTTAATCAAATGAAATCACATGGATTAATTGTGAATTATAGGAAAAGAAGTTAATTTTATTTAATATTTTAAGTAAAAATTAGAAAAATTAATGAGATCTAAAACACAAGGCATTATTAGCAATAATCCTTAATAGGAACTCCAAATCTTGTAATCACATGACATAAGTCTTGTGCACTCACATCATTTATGTTAGGCGTAGGCTATAAAATTGGTCTACTATTTTTCTATTTCTTCATACAATGGGGCAATTATCTAATTTTTGTGATCATATTCATACATTAGTAAAGATTTTCTTGCATGAGATAAATTGATATGAGTTATAAGGTGTATGATTTTGGGCATCCGACAAATTCATCGCTAGAAATTCATTGAAGGAAAATTCATTGTCAGCAATTCACTGCTATGGAAAATTCATCGACGTAAAATTCATCGCCAAGTAAAATTCGCCACTAGCAATTCACATTAATATTTTTAATAAAATCAAAGTTTTGTTGGCGGTGAATTTTTCGTCGGTGAATTTTCCATGGTGGTGAATTGCTGGCAATCAATTTTCCTTCAATGAATTGCTAGCGATGAATTTTCCTAGAGCCATAATTTTGTTGTAAGAACAACTTAGGATGTTTTTATAACTCTTGGAAATATTGATCTAATAAGTGAAATTATTTGTGACAATAAAGTAAATACCTTCATCCATGGAGTTCTTGTGGGATACAAATATTTTAGGCTTTCATTACACCATATTTTAGTAATTTCCATGTCACTAGCTATGGGGCCCTCTATTATGTGTTTATGTATCTTCAATTTTTTTTCCTATAATGTTTACATTAGTGCAAATGTGGGAATTTACTAGGTGCTTAAGATGTTGGGATGATACCGAAAGATACACATAGCCATTAATTATTTACTAATCTATTAGGTAATATGGTTGGAAAGTCTCTAAAGAAAAACTTTTTAAATTTTCTATATACAATCTTCAAGGTCTTTCAATACAATGACTCTAATAGGTACTTTGAAATATTAATGGTGTGTGACAAGTTCAAGATCCACAATTTGTTGGTGTATTTTTAACCAGCATGGTGAGATCTTAATCTTTTTAGGAAACATGGTGAGACATCAATTTTTTTGAGAATGTAAGATCATTTTAAATTTCCCATGGTATTTTCATGAAGGGTGTCATGAATGGAGATTTTCTTAGAGTAAATGGTTTAGGGTGCATGTGATTTTAATTGAATCAATGAAGGCTACTAACTTTATAATCAAATCAAATATTATTGATTTGTTTTACAATTAGAGGAAACAACTACATTTTTGGCTTAGGAGATGCCTCATAATAGTGAGCCTTTTTATTCAAATTATTATTATCCTTTTCTTAAATATTTACCTCTAATTCAATTTTGGCTTCACAAGTCATTAAAATTCAACAAAATTTGAGCCAAATTTTATTAATTGTCACCATCTCATACTCCACATCTTCAAAGTAATTTCTACAATAACCTCTTATTTAATTCCATTTCCACAAGGTTGTAGGCTTAAGTGGAGAAAAAATAGTTAAACATTCACATTAAATTTTCCATAAAACTTCCTCAAAACATATCCAATGGTTTGAAGATCACTTATTTCCTAAAATTGTAGGAGAAAATAGGATAGACAAACCTACACAAGAGTAGATGAGAAAAAATACTTTGGTGACCAAAAGAAGAATGCCAAGGATTAATGCAATGAAAATATCATTTCATGACCAAGAGTCTTAGTTGTAATATAGAGTAAATGCCTTCGAGAGACTAAACTCTAGAAAAAAAACTTGTGACACAAGGATGAATGCGATTTTCATTATCTATATTTTTCCATTTCTTTATGATCCAATCATGTAGACCACATAGCTTGGGCCATAATTTAGAAAATTTGTAGATGTCCCTAGGCTTCTACAAATATCCTTTGAGATTAACAACCTCCTCATCGATATAGATTTTGGGAATGTGAGAAAATTGGAAAGATTGAAGGTCTCACATAGAAAGGAAACAAACATAAAGAAAGGCATGGCTCATGTATTTCAAGGTGTTGCTTTCTTGAGTTGGAGTAAGATGTTGTTTGTTCAAAGCATATGGACCCTATACTTTATTTAAAACTTTAGAATTCATTCTAGAAATGAAAGTTTAGATTGAAAAGCTAACCAAAATTTTGGGAGGGCTAGGAAGTAGATTTCAAATTAGTAGCAATGTATTATATCTATTAGTGCCAACTTCCAAGACCAAATTTAATGCACATCTATGCCATCCAAATCTACCACAAATGCCAAAATATTTTATGAATTAAAGTTAGCTTCTCTATTGTTGTAAGTAGGATGTTGAATGCATATATCTATAGACAAAAACTATGAAGATTTACTGAGATGCAAATATAAGAATCAAGGTAAACAAAGATCATTGCCATTTTTTTAAAATTAAACTTCATTCAATATTTTTTAATTTCATTAAGCTTTTTAAATAATATTAAGCTCCAACAAATAATTTATTTTCAAATGACATATTTTACCATAATATAAATAAATGCATAAACATATAAAAGAATAATATTTGATTTTATTTGTAGTTAGAAAAAGTTCATATGCTTCCCAATTTAAAATAAAGAATCAATTTAAATACTTCTATAAACATCCATATTAAATATATATTTATCATCTACAAACATCCATAGTTGATTTTAAATACTTCTACAAACATCCAAATTAAATATATATTTATCATCTACAAACATCCATATAGTTGATTTTAAATACTTCTACAAACATCCATATTAAATATATATTTATCATTTTATCAATTAAATTTTAGTAGAATAATTTTTTTTTGTATCCAACCCAAAATTATCATTCAAACATATTATATAGCTTTGAAATTCCTTCCTCCTCTTCAAGAGTCAAGTCATTTTCTATGTTAAGTTTTTGGCGAATCATTTCAGGGTCTTTACATGCAGTAATGCCCTCAGCCACAATTCGATATGTTAAATCAAGTAGACTTTGAATGTAAAGTTAATTAGTTGTTGCACTCAAAATTTATTGAATAAATGAGTAAAAAGGGACAAACAATGCAGCCAAGGTTTAAACAAGCAATGCTTTTTATTTTCCATGAGAAGTAGTAAAATAATGAAACATACATTCATCAAGTGGAAGAGAGTATCCTTGTCATCATTTCTTCAAATCTATACTTGGTTTGATTGTATATGAAATTTTGGCTTCAATATGGAATTTGTTTTATTCGATATTAAGTGCATAAATTCTGTTGGAAATGGTTGCCAAGTTTGTGGGATCTTTAGTACCTGTATCCCCTGCATCCTACTTAGCGAGAAATACATTAATACTAATTATTTCAACATAAAGAGAAAACTACAGTTGGACTCCTTATTCAATCCTTTTTAATGAAGGAAAATAAAATTGTCCATGTTAATTTCTATAACCCAGCAATAGATTAATTGCACAATAAATTCACAGAAAGAAATCTGATTTATAACAATTAACACAACTTGGTTAAATAACAACTAATAACAATGGAAGAAAAAATAATAAGAATCCAAACACAAAAAGACAATAACACAGATATACCCGAGAAACCCCAATGCAGGGAAAAACCTACAAATGTTGGATCTTCTATTCAGCCTAACAACAAACTTTTCTTTTGAAAATACAATATGAGTTTGCTACAGCAATCTTACATTTATAGAGCCTAGCTACTTTACTTAGGGTGCAAGGAAAGAATCTTTCCTTTCTTTATTTGGCTTTAGTTACACATAAAATCACTCTTGGATTTATCTTATCCTCACAAACTCGGAAACATTCTATTAAAGAATAAAAATCCCACTCTTGGATTTATCTTATCCTCACAAACTCAGAAACATTCTATTAAAGAATAAAAATCCTGTTGTTGCTAAAAATCCACCTCGAATTGTTTTAAGGAATATCTAATCTTGAGTTGCTTTAAAACAAATCCATATCCCACCTTTCGAGCTACAAAAATCAACACTCCCTCTTAGCGAGGAAGGTGTTCTACACAACACCTAACTTGTCCCTGAAGAATTCAAACTTGCTCTTCATCAAGGCCTTTGTCAAGATATCTGCTATCTGTTCATCCGTAGGAATATAAATGAGCTTCACTATCCCCTTCTCCACACAATCTCTGATGAAGTGGTACTTGATCTCAATGTGCTTTGACTTGTCATGAAAAACTGGATTCTCAGAGAGTTTGATACAACTCTGATTATTACAGTAAATGACTGTAGGATCCAGCTCCTGATTAAAGAGCCCAACTAGAAGTTTCTAAAGCCAGATAGCCTCACATGTAGCCATACTAGCTGCCATATACTCGGCCTCTGCAGAACTCAATGCAACTGACATCTGTTTCCTGCTGTACCAAGAGATTGCTTTTGATCCCAAACTGAAACTGCACCCTGAAGTGCTCTTTTGATCAGCTGTACTGCTTGCCCAATCTGCATTAATAAACCCCTTGAGCTTCACTCCATCCTGTTGAACATACTTCAGTCCATAATCAATTGTGCCTCAGAGATATCTCAAAACATGCTTCGTAGCTATCCGGTGCACATGTTTAGGTTCCACCATAAACTGACTCAGTGAGTTCACTACAAAACAAATGTCTGGCCTAGTGTTGACCATATACATAAGAGAGCCTATCAACTGTCTATATAAAGTTGGGTCCACTGCCTCTGATCTGGAAGCGTCAATCTTCTTCCAATTGGTCACAAGTGGCATTGACATAGGCTTACAGTTTTCTATCCTGAATCGCTTCAAGATATCAATTAAGTACTTCCCTTGTTCAAGGAAGATTTCTCCCTCTTTTTTCCACAACTCCAATCCCAGAAAGTAATGCATCAACCCCAAGTCCTTCATCTCAAACTCTCCTGCAAGATCCCGTTTGTAGTGTGCTATGAGCTCCTCTGACCCTGTGAGAAATAGGTCATCAACATATAACAACAATATGAGAAGTTCACCCTTCACCTGAACATAGTACAGGTTTGAATCTGCCTCACTCTTGATGAAGCCCACACTCTGCAAGTAACTATCAATACGTGAATACCACGCCCCGAGAGCCTGCTTGAGTCCATACAGTGCTCTTTTTAACCTGCATACATGAGAATCCCCCTCATATGCTTCAAATTCTTCTGGCTGCTCTATGTAAATCTCTTCCTCAATTACTCCATTGAGGAAGGCCATCTGTACATCCATTTGGTGAATCCTCCAACCCATTTGTGCTACTACAGAAATGATAGCTCTTATGGATGAGTACCTAGCTACTGGAGTGAAAGTCTCATCATAGTCAACTCCTTCCTTCTGAGAAAACCCCTTAGCCACAAACCGGGATTTGAACTTCTCCACACTACCATCTGCAACATGCTTAATCTTATATAGCCATCTCGAGCCCACCACAGACTTATCTTTTTGTCGTGGAACTACCTCCCACACACTATTCTTCATGATGGAAGAATACTCTTCCACCATGGCATCTCTCCACACTTGGTGCTTAGATGCCTTCTAAAAGCTGGAAGGCTCTACTTCAATTAATTCACTCATAAGTGTAACATAATCAGAATAACATCTGGGAGCCCTTCTTTGTCTGACTGAATCTTGAGGATCACCTACATATTCTTGAGCTTCTCTCAATGTATGCTCGACTACCTTATTTCTCCTCTTCTCATTAATAGGAATCTGAGGTTGAGGAATTAATTGTTCCTCTATCTGATCATCCTACTTGTTCTGCTCTCCAGCTTGTGTGATTGAAGTTTGAGGAATTTGTGCTACCTCAACCGTGGGTGAGTGTTCCTCCTCGTTCATCAAGTTGCTTGACTTCTGAAGAGCCCTTTCTTCCTCGAACTTCACATCTTTGTGAACCATTGTTTTCCTGAGAGTAGGAATGTAAACCCGATAAGCTTTAGAAGTTTCACTGTACCCAACAAGGATACCCTTCTTTGCAGTAGGTTCCAACTTGGTTCTCTTCTCAACAGGAATGTGACAATACACAAGGCATCCAAAGATGTGAATGTGCCCCAAATCTGGTTTCTTACCAGTGAACGCCTCTTCTGGAGTCAATTTACCCAACACTTTGTGAGGGCTCCTATTTTGCAAATACATAGTTGTGTTGCAAGCTTCTGCCCATAAGAACCAAGGCAGATCTTGATCATGAAGCATGGCCTTGGCTATTCCAATGATAGCTCTATTCTTTCATTCAACAACCCCATTTTGCTGAGGGTTGTACAAAACTGTCAACTCTTTCTTGATACCTCCTTGAGCACAAAAATCTTTGAAGGCATTCGAGGTATACTCACCTCCATTATTAGACCTTAGTGTCTTGATCTTCTTCCTAGTTTGGTTTTCCACAAGAGCCTTAAACTCTTTGAACCTACTGAAGACCTCATCTTTATTCTTCATGAAATATATCCATGTCTTCCTGGAGAAATCATCAATGAAGGTAACATAATACTCATATCCATTCAAGGATGTTGTTGACATGGGCTCACACACATTTGAATGTACAAGATCCAAAATCCCTTCAGATCTAGTGTCGCTGCTTGGAAAATTGGTCTTGGCATATTTCCCAAGAGCACAACCCTTGCACACCTCATGCTTTTCTATCTTCATCTCAGGCAGCCCCATCACTATTTCCTTAAGAATATTAAGTGCTCCATGGTGAAGGTGAGCCATCCTCTTGTGCCACAATTCTCCTATCCCTTTACAGCTACTAACCAATGCATGTGCTAGCTCAAACTATAACCGAAACAAGCTGCCATGCCCGACTCCAATCACTTTTGCAACCTTAGAATCTTTGGGATGAATATAGACTTTTCCCCTCTCAAAGGTCACAATGTAACCCTTGTCTTCCAAAGCAGAAACTGAGATTAAATTCTTTGTCATGCCAGGGACATACAACACATCCTCCACCAACAAAGGTTTACCAGACTCCCTCTGAAACTTGATAGTGCCAATACCATGGTCATCCCACAATAATGGGTTACACTTTTTGGCCAAACTTGACATTGAAATCAACATTTTCAGAGAAAACTTTACTTTCTGACACTTATAGTAGGTAAACTATTAGGAATTTGAAAATGATGTAAACTAGTGATTTGTGATAATTTGTTTGTAGATTTTAAATGTATTTTTTTATAAAAAATTTGAAATTAAAAATGTAATTTTTTTGCGTCTCCTTTGATAACTAGTTTTTAATAGTAAACAACATTTTAAAAAAATGGTGTGTACTTCGGCTCGCATAACTTTTTTTTCTACAAAGGATAAAATTCTAATTCTTTTGAATTTAGGTTGGTAACACAAGTATCTAGTTCTTTCATTTTGTTTCATACCATTTTGTTGAATATTTTTCTTTTAATTAAGTTTTGAAGTGAAAACATTTATAATTTAGATATAAGTGTACTGGCTCGCATAACTTTTTTGGTATGTATTGAAATTCAATTTTTATTTTTTTGTTAGAACGAGGACATCAATATATAGTGGATATATATTTTTCAATTTTTTTTTCCTCAAATTTACTATTTTTCCACAATGATTTTTCATCGAACTTGACGTTCGATGAAAAACCTATGTATAGTAAAACTAAAAAATAAAATATAAAATAAAAAAAAATATATTAAATTTATAGTCGTTGGAAAGTACGTTTCAATCACTACAATCATCCAACTTGGTTTATCAAGTTGACTCCATTTTCACTTCCTTCCCAAGCTTCAATAGTCAAAAAAATGCATAAATTTTGAAATGGTGGAGGGGAAGGTGAAAAAAGGGGGTTCATTAGGTGCAAAAGGGGGTTCATTAGAAGGGAGGGGGGTTCATTAGAAGGAGGGAGGGTTCATTAGAAGGGGTGGTTCATTTGAACCCCCTTCATTAGAAGGGGTAAACCATTTTAATTTTTTTGATGAGCATTTCTAATTTTTCTTCATTCGAAAAATTGTAACCCACTATTGTGGGATTACCCACCAATTGCATGGTACTTGGCATTGTCTCCGAGCTCAATATAGAGATCCAACTTCTTCTCCTCCAACTTGGTGAAACATTATTTGACTCCTGTCATGTGGTGAGAAGCCCCACTGTCAATATACCATACCCTACTGGAAATTGAACTTGAGAGACAGGCAATGAGTGAAAACTCATTCTCAAATCGTGATGCAAACTCGTCCACCTCTGCTATAGCAGCAAATTGCTTCTTTTGCTTGTCCTTAGTTTTCTTATTCGGATATTGACTGGCATAGTGACCCATCTGATGGCAGCAAAAACATTTAATCTTGCTTAGATTTTTTTTCTTCCCACTCTTGGAAGAAGAACCTTCTGATTGCTCTTTATTGGACTTCTTCTTACCCTTGCTTGCAAGAGCAAGATTTTCTTCATCTTGACCCTTCTTCATCTGATCTCCTCGATGAGCACCTTCACGGATCTCCTCCTGAACAAAATCATCCCAAAGTCTTTCCCAATCAGGTAGTCGATCTCTGCTGACAACACACTTGACAATCACTTCCCAGTGCTTTGAAAAACCATTCAAGGCTATACGCACCAACTCATCTTCTTTAATCATCTTTCCAACAACAACAAGCTCATCCCTGACCTGTGTCAGCTTGGACAAGTAAGAGGTCACACTCTTGCCTTCAGACATCTTGGTATTATGCAATTTGTCCTTGAGCATCATCTTACGAATCTGATAGTCGCTCTGATAAATTTTTGTGAGTGTATCCTACATCTCCTTGGTAGTGTCTTTCCCCAATAAATGAGGAATTAAATGATCTCTTACTCCATCCAGAATAATCCTTTGAGCCTTGGCCTCTTTGACTTCATGTGAATCTAACACAACAGGATCATTTGTTGGTGGAGTCACTTTTGTGCTAGCACAGATCCATAGCCTGTTCTCCTTGAGAACAAATGTAATTCGAACCTTCCACTGCAAGAAGTTAGACACACCCTCAAGCCTGTCCTTGTATTGAACACTGGTTGCCATAGCCACAAAAGAATTGGAGATGAAAATCTATTTTTTTTTCTTGAAATCTGCATCACAAATCTTGGCTTTGTATTAAGAGTTTAGAGCTTTGATACCATGTTAATTTCTATAACCCAGCAACAGATTAATTGCACAATAAATTCATAGAAAGAAATCTGATTTATAACAATTAACACAATTGGGTTAAATAACAACTAATAATAGTGGAAGAAAAAATAATAAGAAGCCAAACACAAAAAGACAATAACACAAATATACCCAGGAAACCCCAATGCGGAGAAAAACCTACAAATGTTGGATCTTCTATTCAGCCTAACAACAAACTTTTCTTTCAAAAATACAATATGAGTTTGCTACAACAATCTTACATTTATAGAGCCTAGCTGCTTTACTTAGCGTGCAAGGAAAAAATCTTTCCTTGCTTTTTTTTGGCTTTAATTACACATAAAATCACTCTTGGATTTATCTTATCCTCACAAACTCAGAAACATTCTATTAAAGAATAAAAATCCCACTCTTGGATTTATCTTATCCTCACAAACTCGGAAACATTCTATTAAAGAATAAAAATCCCGCCGTTGCTAAAAATCCACCTCAAATTGTTTTAAAGCATATCTAATCTTGAGTTGCTTTAAAACAAATCCATATCCCACCTTTCAAGCTACAAAAATCAACAGTCCAAATTAAAAAATTGAATGTTTAAATGTCATCTTCATCAATCCATTGAGTGCTTAATGTGAAAACTTTTTTGCAGTTAATGATTAGTCTTATCTATACAAATTATTTGACTGCTGAAAATTAATTCACAACAAATATTGAAAATAACACAACTGCAATTTCACAAATAAAATTAGAGGAACATAGAAGAAAATATGCAAAACAATAAACACAATATTTTTTGGACAAATTGTCCCTGGACAAACCTCAAAGGGAAAACCAGTTGAGCAGATGAAATTCTTTTATTAAACTTCAGTATATCAAGAGTTACATAAACTACTTGCTTCTTACTGACAGAGCTCCAATAATATTTTTCTTCTCTAGAAATTCTTCCCTCAATTTCTCCTGCTGAAATTCCACTGTTGATGTATCCAATGCTATCATTGCACCCTTTCTATCACTGTAAATCCATTTACTACTATTACAAATCTTTCTCAAGTGTGTGCTCTCCAAATGCCCATTGATCCCCTTTTATAATCTTCTCATTGAGCAACCAATGGCCACGGTTTAATCTGAATCGATGGCTAAGATTATTTGGACTCTAACTAACTACTTTCTAGAAGTCTCTAGAGAAATCAATTAATTAATATTTTTGGGTATGGAAACACCTGTCCAAGCTACACAAACTAACATTTAAAGGTCCTCCATCTCCTCATTGTTTTTCTAGAAGACAATTACATTTAGAGTTTACTCTAGATGATCAATATATGATTGAAATGGGCTTCATTTATTCGAATAGACAAGCTGTAAACCACACAAAGAATTTAAAAGGCTATAATTGATGGAAAATTAGGGGGACAAGGACTTTGTATTTTTAGATACTTGGTAAATAAAGATTTAATTTATTTTTTTGAAAATGATAAAAAAATGGATAATTAATAAGTATAATTAGGCATATATATTTAGGAGGGAGCCAAACATAATGTGAAATTGTCAAAAGTGATAATTTACAATGCTACATTTAGACCCCACTTTAGTGAGGGCATGAAATTATGTGTTTATGAATTTATCCTAGATAAAATGAAAAAGATTGCAAAAAATCAAACTCAAAAAATAAGACAAAATACAAACACGAAAAACACAGATTTATAGTGGTTCACCAATTTGGCTACATCCATTTTTAAGTAGAGGAATTCTCATTAATATCTCAGTTGTTCGAATACATTTACAACAACAAATATTTGTAATCAACAAAGAATAATCAATTACATTATCTGCAAAGGATAAGCCTTCAAATAAGAAAGTGGAGAGGGAAAAACAAGGCTCATTGTTGGGCTTCCACACCCAACAATCTCCCACTTGAAGTCTAATGTCTGCTGCAAATTCAGAGATATTCCCCCATTTCACCCCTATTGTCACATCTTGACAATGCTGACGTCCTACAAAACTCAAACTTCTCCCTTGGTACTATCTTCGTCAATGCATCTATCAGATTGATCTTTGTGTCAATTTTCTCCACTTTTAACTCACCTTTTTCAAATACATTCCGGATGAAGTGATAGTGCAATTCAATGGTCCAATTATGAAAGGCTGAGTTTTTTTCCAAATAAATAGCATTACTACTATCACAAAAAAGAGTGGAAACATTTTGTTTGAAATGAAACTTACCCACTAGTCGCTTTAGTAATGAAGAGTAAAACCATTTGTTGCAACCGTAAAATCCAACCATCGCTGATCCTATAGTCGACTTGTTCTTAATTTTCGTTCATTGATTTGCCTTTGCTTCTCTCTTTTCAAGCTTGCCAGAACTCTCTACAATCTTAGAATAGCACCTCTCACACTTCCATGCATTTTCTCTAGTTAGTAACTCTGCCCTCGTGAAATCTGTCAAGCAACTATCAAGCGACATTGGTGTAACAGGGGTGTCCATATCTTCTTTGTTTGTTTTAGTAGCTACAATAGAGCTGTGCGTATACAAAAAATCATTGCCGCTTGCATTGTGCAAAAAGTCCTCAGCCCCATCTTTTTTTTTTTTTTGAATATGCACTGTTTCTTCCTCGTCAAACAGTTGTCCAAAACCGTCAAAGGGATCCGGATCTGTAGATGAGACAACAACATTGAAATGATTGCTTAAAGCTTCCGTAGGCTCCCGAGCCAACTCCACAGAATCTTCTTTTACCTGAAGCCCTTGACCATATATCAGATCTGCTTCTTTGTAAGTTAGTAACAAAATATCTGAGCCTCCAAGAGGAGGCTCTATTTCAGAGCCGTAAACAGAGCCATCAGATGCAATAAAACCACTCAGGGTTTACAATTCCTATACGATAGTTCTGAACATGCTGCACATTTTCTGATGTCGTAGAGATATCTTGATTTAAAATATCATCAGATTCACACCCAGATCTAAGATAATCCATCCATACAGTATCTTATTGCCCGACAGATCTATTACATCAAATAGATAGTGCTTGAGTGGCTACAGAACTTGCCGTCTTTTTCTGCGCCCTCCTGCAGCAAGCTCTGACTGAATCTCAGAATCATCTGGTTCTTGCTCACTTGTACCTCTAGATGAATATCCACACCGCCTTTTCCTTCCAGACTTGGATGATCTTTTATCATTAGCAAGTGATTCCTTGTTGCTGTCATCGATTTCTTGAGCTGAATTGGTTTGATCTCCGATTGCTCTTCCTTCCCTGCCCTACCTATTAGCTGGAACTGCAGATTGATTTTGCAGGTGTTCTTGTCTACTTTCAGACTCAATTCTTCTCCTGATCAGAAGGGACATAAATAATCCCCTTGGCATCCTCTACAACAGCTTTCATGGATCGAATTATTTTGAAAACTTTAACTTTCAACTTATCATTGGACTTAGATCCATTCCCTTTGGAGCGGGATGATGGAGAATGGTCAAATTTTATAGCCTTCATATTCTGCATATTAGAATTTAACAATGGCTGCGTGGAAGAAAATTTATTTATAGTATGTCTGAAAACAGATTTTAACAATGGATGCATATTCAAAGAGTAAGGCGCGCATCCATCAAAACACTCCGTGGGATTTTTGTACTGTGAGTCTCATGCGATGGTGAGGAAACATGTGATGTGACATGGGCAGGTGAAGAAGAGGTCTCACGCGTGGCAGAGGCAGAACATGGCTGCGCAGATTTTTTGGATTGGTGCTCAGTCAATACATGATCCTCACGGCTTGGATCATTAACCTCAGGCGATGGAAAAGGAGCAAACAAAGTGGCACGGGCAGGATAGATGTTATTTGTTTGCTGCGTGGGATTGTATGACTGCAAACCATGATGCGTGGAGAAAAAATCGCGAGTTACAGGCCGTGAGGGATGAACAGGGACATTTCTTAATCGCGTGGCAGACATATTAAAGTCTGAAACATGTGATTACATCGCGGGCAAGTGGGGAGAATAAGTTTGCAACGACAGATTTGGCACAGGTAGATTAGGAGAAGGGCGTGGGTCTAAAGAGGAAGCCTCACGCAATGGAATTAAATTTGCAATGTTTGACTCGTGTGCAGGTATAATTTCTTCTTGCAAGTTTGAATTGACTACTGGCTAGGAATCACAAAAAGAAGCAGGGGCGCCATAGTTTCCTCCAATCCGAGTGTTACCAGTGTGTTGTGGAGGTTGAATTGAAATCATTTTTGGATGTGAAAACTGCAAATCTCTGCCACTCCCAATAACATTGGTAGGTACAAATTCATTCGTTGAACCCTTCTGTGTGTTCAAACTTGAAAATTCCTTTTCATTGAAGATCACATTTCGATTGCGAACTAGTTTATTCTTCATCTGATTCCACAATCCGAAGCCATACTGATCTTCTTCATAGCCGGCGTATACACCGCTCAAATTTGAAATCTAACTTCGTTCGTTTTTCTTTCTGAATATGAACAAAAGTTTCACAGCCAAACACCCTCCGATGATTGTAAGAAATTTGCCTTCCCATTCATCTCTCCTTTGGAGTATCAAAATCCAATCTAGAATAGGGGCTGCGATTAATCAGATGCACTGTTGTGTTAACCGCTTCTACCCAAAACTCTTTGCGCAAACCTGCATTAGAGAGCATGCTCCCAACCCTCTCTAAAATTGTGTGGTTCAACCTCTCAGCTGCACCATTCTTTTGAGACGTGAATGGTACAACTTTAATATGGTGAGTACCTTTATCTACACAAAATCCATCAAACTCCGAAGAACAAAATTTTCCTCTATTATCTATTTTTAGACATTTAATCTTGTCCTCCATTTGGTTTTGAACAATATCTTTAAAATTTGGTAAAAACTTCTAATTTCCTATTGAGCATATAAATCCATACCTTTTGAGTGCAATCATCAATAAATGTAACAAAATAATTAGCTCCTCTATACGAGGTTACCTCTATAGGATTGAACACATCAAAGTGCTCAAGCTCCAAAGGCCTTGTCTTTTTGTCATGTTTGGTTTTCGAGAAACCAATCTGCCTCTATTTTCCATATAAACAATGCTTAGATAGGTCCAAATCTACAGATTTTAAACCCAGAATATGGTCCCTTTTGAGCAAGATTTCAAGCCCCTTCTTGCTCATGTGCCTGAACTTTCTATGCCATACTTCCACTTCCCTATTCACAAGTGTTGAATCGTTGCTCCCACTTCAGTGGGACTATCTAGCACATATAATATGCTCAATTTGCTTCCCCTTGCAACTACTAATGCCCCTTTGGTCACCTTCCATGAATTTGAAGAAAAAGTGATGCTACATCCTTGAGCATTAAACTGCCTTGTATAAATCATTTTTTTTAATTCCAGAACATGTCTTACATCACACAACAACCACTTGTTTCCATTTTTTAACTTCAACATCACATCATCTTTGCTAATAATTTCACATGCCTTGTTATCACCAAAATATACTTTACCAAATTTTCCTTCTTGATAATTTTGGAATGCTTCCCGACATGAGGTTGTGTGGAAGGATGCATCAAAATCCAACACCCACAAATCTGCTATAGTTTCACCCATTGATAAGACTAGAACACCTTCATCTTTTTCATACGTGGTGTTCACTTCACTGTTCTTCGATTGGTTCTGCAACATTTTGTATGACCAACAATTTTTCTTTATATGGTTTTCTTTTTCGCAAAACCAACAACCTCCATTTCTACCCATTGACATTGATCTTTTCGCAGATTTTGATCTTCTTCTATGGTTATTTCTGCCCCTTTCTTGGTGTCTCCCTCTAGTGCCAAAAATCAAGGCATCACCAAATGCAGTTCCTTGATTTTTCTTTTGCATATCTTCGTTAAAAAGAGTTGCAACAATGTCATCAAGTTTGAGTTTTGCTTTTCAAGACATGGAGGTGTTGATTGCCATGGCAACGCCTTCCCAATTATTTGGAAGAGAACACAATAGTAAGATGGTTTTGATTTCGTCATCCAAATTGATACTCACTGAAACTAATTGACTGATTAAAGCATTAAATTTGTTCAAATGGTTTGACATGATTTCACCTTGCTTCATTTTCAAATTATATAATTTTTTCATAAGGTAAACTTTATTGGAGGATAAAGCCATCTTGTACATGTCCATCAATTTTTCCACAACTCTCTCAAGGTCTTCTTAGCTGTGACGTTAAAGAGGACGTTGTTGGATAATGAAAGAATAATCATAGCTCTCACTTTCTTGTTTAGTCTTTCCCAGTCTTCATCTGACATCGCAGTTGGTTTCTTCGCTTTTCCTTCCAACACGAGTGAAAGATTGCCTCTAATAAGTAAAGATGCCATCTGTACTTTTCACAATAAAAAATTTTGCCCCACAAACTTCTCTATCTTCCATTTATCTGCTTCCTCCATTTCCTAGAAATTATCACAATTCCCAAACAACAATTCGCCAAGCTTTGATACCAATTGTTGATGAATTTATCACAGATAAATTAAAAAAGATTGCAAAAAATCAAACTCAGAAAATAAGACAATATGCAAACACAAAAAACACAGATTTATACTGGTTCACCAATTTGGCTACATCCACTCTTAAGCAGGGGAATACTCATTAATATCTCAGTTGTTTGAATACATTTACAACAACAAATATATGCAATTAGCAATGAATAATCAATTACATTATTCACAAAGGATAAGCCTTCTAATAGGAAAGTGAAGGGTCATGTCACTTGGAGGGAAAAATAAGGCTGACCATTGGGCTTGGACACCCAACATTATGCTCATACTCATACTAAAATATGAAGAAGTAAAAAAGGGTCCTCTTGTCAAAACACTAGAGGAGTAAGATGGCATTGAGCTAGGGGATGCAATAGCCTCTAGACTTAGGACCCTACTAAACAACAATGTTAAAATAAAAGAATAAACACGAAAAAGACATCATGCAGAAAAAAAAACACATGATAATCCATACAATACAAAGAATGCACAAGGAAGACACAAAGGAAACATGAAACAAAAATTGAGTATGCAAAGAATACATGAAGAGAACACATGGAATACACAAGGAAAAGATGTGGAATACATGAGGAAAACACACTGAATTCATTAAGAAAATGTCGGAATACACAAACGGTCCTTTTGTCAAAAATAAAAATGGTTATAATTTATTGACCTATCGAAGCTATTATGTTGTATCTTAGTAGAATGAATAAGTTGATCTTGATAGTAGGAAGTTCACATTATATTAGCTTATTGAGCTCAACCCTTCATATATTGCACCTTGGTCTATCTAAATATTTGAGTCTCTTTAAATATCTTCCTTGAATTTTGAATGGTTCTTTAACATATTTTCCATTGTATGTTCTTTATTACATGTACTACTTAGATATTTTCTTTAATGTCAATATTATTTTTCTTAATTGATGCATGAAATTGACTTGAAAATGGTAATATTAAGAATGTATATGGCTTGAACTTAAAAGGATGAGAAGTAATCTATAAGATTTAAAAGTAGAGAAAAAGAGTGTAACATAATCCTTTTTAAATAAATAAAGGATATTATGGTAGATTGTGAAGTCTTAGAGTATTCATTATTCCTATGCATCTTTGATCTAGAATAAAATAATGAAAATAAATTAAAGATTAGAGCTAAATGTGTTAAGGGTACACAATGAATAACATATATAGAAATGTGTGCATATTCATTTCTATTGTTAGATAAGTTAATCTCTTGAAGTATAATAGTTTAATTTATGAGTTTTTCATGTAGTAGAATATTTTAAGGTGTTCATATTCATCACCATTGCCCTTATTCCTATTTTCAATTTACTATTGCTAAGGTATCATATTTCTAATATGAGACATGGACAACTACCATGCTTCCATCCTCAAATTTGATTATGAAGTGGATGTTTATAGATCTCTCCTATCTAAAACAAAATGTGAAGTCCATTCTCGTTCCATGTAGTTGTCAAATGCATTTCTAATTTGTACTTAAAATTATGAATTTTTATTTTATGCATGTATGCTAGATTGTAATGATGATGCTGTTTCCTTTTCTATGTGTATAGACTACTTTGATTTGATGATGTTTAATAACTACTCTATTTAAATGCTTTGCAAAATTAGATACAAAAGCTATAACTAAAACAAAGACAAATTTAAATACTTGTATCTCTTTAATATGCAGTATCCTTTACATTTCACGATTTATACTATTGTATTCTCTTAATAGACTTCCCCCTATAATCCATCATAAGTCCACTAAGTGGGGTAGGGTTGGGGGAATTGTGAAATCTATTTAGTCTTTATAAAATAATTGTTGTTGTTTGTCTCTGTTTTATAGAAATTCTAATATTTTAACGGTTTTTAGTATTGTTTTCATGGAATCTTTGTTTTAATAGCCTGTGGCGTTACAACACTTAAGCTAAAACAAATGGTAGCCTGAGATTTATAAGAAAAAAAAATGAATGTTCTTGAATATTCCAATTCGTCCTTCATCATCCAGACTTTAAATAAGTCACAAAGAAAGACAAACAAACTGTGAACACAAGACAATACAATCCAAAGCAACGTGGAGAGTTTCAGTTGCCTATCTTCATCTGCATCTGCCTTAAAAATTCCTGCATATTGTTGTAAGAAGTTCCTCCAACTCTCACCGAAGCAATCGCCTTGTCTTTGAACATTTTCAGTCTAACTCTCACGTCTCTACCTTGCTCTTCTTCCAAGTTCATCAACTTCCTCACCAACGCTTCTACCTCTTCTCTTGAAACGTTCTCCCTCATTTCATAACCGACCTTCCAAACATCATCTACAAATCTCCTGTTTGTGGGCTGCTCTGCGAAGAATGGCCAGCATATCATGGGCACACCCGAGCTTATACTTTCAATTGTGGAGTTCCAACCACTGTGCGTAAGAAATCCTCCCACAGAGGGATTACTTTGTGGTGCCCAGTTGACGAAAAAGCATCGCTCCTTCGTTCTCTCAATAAACTTACCAGGCAGAACGGCAGAGTTGCCTTGGACAAGATCAGGGCGGATAGCCCACAAGAATGGTTGATTGCTTGCCTCCAATCCCCAAGCGAACTCCACAAGTTCTTCGTCTGATAACACAGTTATGCTTCCGAAGCACACATATATCACTGATGATTCGTTCTGCTTGTCCAACCACTCCAGACAAGACATTTCTTCATTCCATATGCTACTTTTTGTGTCGGCAGTCACATCGCCATAGCATGCAGAGCTGAGTAAAAGTGGACCAATGGAGAGCACGTTATTCCCGAATTTAGCGTTCAGATCGTTCAACACCGGTCCTTCTAGCTCTTGAAAAGTGTTGAGCAAAACTAGGGAAGCCTGGTGAGTATTTTGTGCCTCTCTCAGCAGGTACTGAAACATATAATCGGAGGCGTCGGTTACTGTCAGAAAGCTGGGCAGATCTTTCACACGCATAGCTTCCATTTCAGGAATACAAGTGATGACATCATTCTTCCAGCTTCCGGTGTCGTCTGTAAGCCATTCACCACAATTGTAAAGTAAAACAAACAAAAACAGATATTGCTATGAGGATTCAACAGTGTAGTTTTAGAGTCAAACTCATTGATCTATGTTTTATGAGTAGTGGTTCATAAGAATCCATTTCTCATGATAATGAATGGTCCATTTAGCACTTATTGTATTTAGGTGATGTTCATAGAGGTGGAGCATTGGACCTTCCCAGGAGATCACCCTTCCTAGTACTACTCCAGCTCAAGCGAGTTTAACTACAGACTTTTCCCAAGGTTAAAGCAATTTAGTTTGCAACCTACTACTTAGCTGGAAACTTATCAATTGATGAGCTAAAAGTTCTCTATAATCAATGGTTCATAAGACACAATACTTGCTGACACCTTGGAGAAAACTCTGTGGTTAAACACGCTTGAGCTGGAGTAGTACTAGGATGGGTGACCTCCCAGAAAGGCTTCACCTCTGTGAGCACTGAGCATCACTTAGATGCAATGAGTGCTATGTGGACCATTCATTATCATGAGAAATGGGTTCTTGTGAACCACTACTCATAAAACATAGATCAATGAATTTGACTCTAAAATTACACAGTTGAATCTCCATAACAATATCACAAATTGACAGGCTGAATCACTATAAGAAAACCAAGAAATTTGATTACCTTTGAGCGGGATATAGCCTTGGTGAATGAGGAGAGGCATATAATAATAAGCAGAGAAGCCGCAGGCACTAGTTGTCGAAAAGGCAACTGTGGGAACATTAAATTTGTCAGCGATCTGCTGAGTAAAGGAAAATACCCCGTCTGCAACGATGATCGTTAGCGGCGGCACACGGACCGATTGCATAAGCTTTTTAACAATATTCTCTACATGAAATGGGGCATGCTTCAGCAGGGACTCGCAAAGCTCCGGCAGCTTCAAAGTGCGGCCATGATCTGGCGGAAGACCGTCTGGAAAGGTCTCGAATCTCAGGTACTCAGTAGACGTATGATTGAACCGCTGCTCTATGAAATCTGTGTTAACAAACGTTACCACAATACGGTTGCCAATGAGAATATTGGCTAATTGCATCAGGGGAGTTATGTGGCCCTGTGCAGGAAAAGGAAGTAGCAGCGCATGGCCTCTCACACCATCCATTTCCACAAATTATTGTGAGGGAAGGACCAAGATGAAGATATCTATTTAAATAGCACTCCTGGTAAAAACTCAAGCAAACATTCAAAGTGACCGCGACACGTTTAGATGGCTCGTTAACAATCAAGACCAAAACGACACTTCGGCCTGGCATTAATGTAGGGGAAAATTGTCCTCTAGTTTTGGGTTCGTTGAAAAAAATATCCAATGAAATAACAGATAACATGCATCTGGCATGCCTCAATAATGCATCCTGTCCCATGTCACCGCCATATCATCACCAGCCGTGGCATGGCTGTCTTCTGAATGTATAATTGTTTCATTGACTCCTCTTTTGGCATCTTAGTAATTTTTTAAATTAAATCTCACATCACGTTCTATTTGAACATCATTCAGTTGAATGAATAAATAGTTAAAAAGAGTAATTTTATGAGTTTTTATGTGAATTTAAAAGATTTTTATCATATTTTTTTAATTCTATTTCGTTTTATTTTTTATAAAACTTGTGTTTGTTTGTTCATTTGTTCTATTTAACACTTGGTAGGAGAATCTTGAATAGGCAAATCACCTTGATTTCATTTAGAAGTTTCTCCGATTCAAATTTTCCTCACTCTATAGCACATCAAGTATGAAAGTTGAGTGAGGAGGAAGGAAAATTTGAGAAAGAGATGCAATATTATTTTTGTTCAATTTGAGTTTGATGGATGCCTCATCAAAGACAAGGTTCAAAAGGAAGCAATTAAGTAGAATTTTTTTGTTGACTCTTCTTTTGGCATCTTCGTAATTTTTTTAATTAAATATTACATCACCTTCTATTTGAATATCATTCAATTTAATGATTAAATAGTAAATAGTAATTTATGAGCTTTCTTTGAATTTAAAAGATCTTTATCATGTTTTTTAATTCATTTTCGTTTTATTTCTTATAATACTTGTGTTTGTTTGTTCATTTGTTCTATTCAACATTTCGTGAGAGAATCTTGAATAGGAAAATTCACCTTGATTTCATTTAGAAGTTTCTCTGATTCAAATTTTCCTTACTCCAGGACACATCAAGCATGAAAGTTGAGTAAGGAGGAAGGAAAATTTGAGAAAGAGATGCAATATCATTTTTGTTCAATTTGAGTTATTATTAAGATTTTTTTCTCTTTATTTTGGTTTTGAGCTTTTGGAAGTTCTTATGATGAAGCAAAATATATATCCTATTTTTTGATATTTAAAAAAAAAAATATAAACTACCATATTTATACTTTTTGAAATAAACTGCATGATCTGATGTAATTTTAAGAGTTTTTAATTTTTTTGAGGGATTGTTGAGACCTCTTGCTTTTGAGTTTCAATTTAAAAATAAATACTTTATTAAGTGACTTGCGTTGAGATCAAAAAGATTTTGCAAGAAATTTATTAAGCTAATATACTTTATCTAAGACAATAAATTTAATCTTATTCCAAGAAAATAAAGATTCCAATTCTAAAAAAGAAATGTCAAGACAACATTATTGTTCTCAAGAAAGTTTGTTTTTTCTAATTACTCATTGAAATATTTTAGAAACAAAGTAAAGTATCCATAAAGTGAAGAAGCTTCACATAAGATTTTTGGTGTTGCCAATGGTGGTTTGTTTCCTTAGAGAGTCCAATTTTTTTTGGATCCTCTACAATGTTCAAAGCCTCCTCTTGATGGCAATGGGAACAAGGAAGCACTAGATATAGAAATTGGAGACTACCTAGAAAGTATAGGAAAATTTAAAGCTTTAATGCATAAAGGGAAAAGGGTCAAGAAGTCATGTGGTAAGCATACAAGTATTCTAGGTGGAGGCTACGATAAAAAATGACTTGATTCTCTATAGATGATTCACCATCCTTGTGTTGGGATCAAGGGAATAGAGAATTAGAGCTAATATCGAGAACTTGACATAGGTGAGTGTAACATGATTGACACTAGGAAGGAACTTGAATCCAACATTTTTTCCTTTCCTTCCTAAGTTGGCCTATCATGTTGATTCTTAGTCAACTCAATGTTGGCACCACCACCTCCTCCCAGTCTTATCCATTCCACATTTTTAATTACTGGTCACAACGACGTTGACCCTACCCCATCTTCTCTTTTAATTAATAGAGAAATAGATCAATGAATGAAGAAATGAATTATAAGCTAGCTAGTTCCAAACCAATTCATGCTAGCGTTTCCTAGATGAGGAGGGAACCTAACATAAAAGATGATGAATTTTCTTATTGAAAACAAAAGGAACCTATCTATTGATTTGATACCCACACATAGATGAGATCAAGGGAAAGCAGGTGAAATGATGGTGGACAAGAAGTGAGGTTGGCTATTTAGAATTAGTTGTATAGTTCAACTTTTTTCAAAAATCTCCCAAATTTAAATAGTGACCAATTTTCCCTATAGATAGTACAAAATTCTTGACCATCACCCTAACATTCTCAATTGTCAACCTATAGATAGTAGGGTAGATGGGTTTGGAAATAGAACAAAATAATTAATCAAATTTCCTAGGTTATCACTCACCTAACAATAATTCCTCCCCACCCGAATGAGAGAAATATCTAAAGATGAGTGTTGAACTATTGGAACTAACCCACCTATACTATTCCATCTCACCCTTTGGGAGGTTATGTTCTTCTTTTAACCCACCTACACTATTCCTTCCCACTTAGAAGGGGGTTTATATTGTTCACCAAGACAGAGTGCCCAAGCTATTGGGGCAAGGGTCAAGCGAAAATATCCCAAGGTGGTATAAGTAGATAAGCTAGGTTTACATGGATGTCCCTTCCTTCTAATATGAACTTCAAAATTTGGGTGGGTTATGACTAATTCAACTAGTGGATTTGACAGTGGGAGAATAAGTGTAGGTGAGAGAAGTGGAACCCTCTAGCCGAGTACAAATGGGTAACATTTCTCTCTATAAAATATCAGAATGATAAATGGTGGCATTTTTCTATTTCAACTTTCGTTGTTTATTGAAGATAAATATGAATATTATAGTATAAAGATGAAGACCCTACTATTATCCCATTTTTTTTGGAAATTAGTAGAAGTAGGATATAATGAACCCGAAGATCAGACTGGCTAAATAATAAATTAAAAACTTTGTTGAAATAGGGTGTGTGCAAGAAGTTGAGTCCACTTTTTGGCCAAAAAGTGGAAGTGTTTTCCCTGATTTTCATAACTGATCACATTTAACCTTAAAACTTAAAGCACTTAGAGATGAAATTTTGAAAAAAATCACTAATCATAAAATGTAGTACTTATAGTCTAGTTTCCGAATATGCAATTTATTTTAATACCCAAATGATACAAGTTGATTTTCAATGGGCATATCTAAAAACAACTGTTTAAAAGTCACTTCTTTTACCATACCATGCACGTGTACGTCATCCATATTTTGACCTAAATAATTGTATTTTTCTAAATCTTTTTAGGAAAATATTTGGAACACACTCAAGAATGCTCACAATATTTTTTTTGTAATATTTATTTTTTTGTTAGTTTTTATCGGCCATATTTGCTATTTTGAAAAATTGTCATGTATGTCATGCATAACATGACCTAAACTTATCATTTTTTGATTTTTTTTTTCAAATTGAAAAGAATTGTCTGAATATTTCCTATGTATAATTCGTTTTTCAAAAAATTATATTTTAAAAAATTACTAAAATACTAAAAAAGCCTGATATTTCAAGTTTATGGATCAGCTTAATAAATTTTTTTAAAAAAAATAGAAATAATCCAATTGTAAAAAACTTACAAATTTGGAATATACACAATCTCATCTATAATGGGTTTTAATTTTGTAAAAAATTTCCGCAAAAAATGTTTTCAGACATATGTCCAAAGTCACTCTTTTCTACTAACACTGACATGACCTTCAAGTTGCAGGTCAAAATAGGCACCAAGCTAAGGTTTGGCTCTCCAAGCCTTTTTTCCAACTAGAAACCCATAGAAAAAAAAAGCCAAAAATTTAAATTTTTTGAAACGGGATCCTGTTTTATATTTTTAAAATTTTAAGCATTTATGAAATGGGATGCTGTTTCAAAACGAGATCCTATTTTGATTTTTTTTTAATTTTAAGCCTTTAGAAAATGGGATCCCATTTCAAAACAAGTTCCCTATTAGAAGAATTCCATTGATTCTATTGTTGGCAACATGAGCATGAGGGATACACAAGGACATTTCTATGTGTTGTAGTGTTGTCATTGATGTCAACATTGCATCTTGATATGAATTTGGTGTAGATCATTTTGGTCGGTATTCCAATGATTATGGTATACAATTTTGCAAGGTGGTTTGATTTGGAGAAGTCAGTTGTGTTGGAAATTGACTAAGTACCAATTTTGCTAATTTAGTGTGACAGAGCATTCATTTTTGGGTCTGCACTAGTCCACAAGTGAAGTTTTATCTTTACGTTCTAAAATTATTTTGTTGGTTGTTAGAAGTATCTGATTATAAAATTCCATCATGTTTTGGCTTTTTGTTTGAGAGATCTAAGTAACAAAATATTGGTATGGCAGTTTATAGTTGTTTTCTATATAGTGCATTTGAGTGGGAGAGTTCGCACTTCCCCATAGATAGGTTTTTTACTTTGTGCTTTTGAGGATAAGTTGATAGATGGAAATAGTGTATGAATTCTAGTTGGTGTTGACTTTTGAGGTCCACATGTCCGAATGTGGACACACAATTGAAGAATTTTGGTATTAGGTCTTCTACGGTGTTAAACTAATAAGTGTGAAGGTATGCAATGTTTAAATAAGTGTTGTGGTCTTATGTGGGATCTATTATAGGTCCATTCTGACCTATTTCAAGCTTTTTTGAGTTTTTTTATTTTGGTGCAAGGTGTGTATGAAAAGGATTGAAGCCAAAAAGTTATGTTTTGAATATTACATTTAATTAGGCCAACCTAAATGATGTTATGCTAGAAGCAAATATATATGTTAGATATTTTTTAGTGTTTTGAAGTGAGTGATGAATGTTGCCAATGTCCTACATGTGAATATCATCAAAGCAATGTGAATTTAAGTTATGAATTTTGAATAGAAGATTAAAGTGATGTGAATGTAGAGGAAAGTAGAGCGTTAGATTAGAATCATATGAAGTGTGTAAAGTTAAATTTTATTGAGCTTCATTGGAATTGTATTTCATGCATATGATAGATACAATTGTAATAGTTCAAAATAGGATTTGAGCCACAATCTCTCTTCTATATTTTTCTCTATGGGTAGTGAGTCCACTTGGACAGTGAGTCCACATGCAGTGGACATTTCTGTAAATATAATATAACCAATTATAATATATTGTGAGCTAATCCTCATTGTGGTTTTTTCCATTTTTGGTTTTCCATGTAAAAATCCTGGTGTTCATGTGTTATGTGGTGTTGTTGATGTTTCATTCTTTCTTTCTTTATTGCAATTGAATATGCTTTAATGATTGGATGTTTAATGTTTGAATGGTCTAAGAGAATATTGATTCACCCCCCTCTCAGTATTTTGGGTGTTCAACAATTGGTATCAGAGCTTGGTTCCTTGGAAGGAGCTTAACTACTTGGGGAAGATCTTGGAGGTTGAACACATGGCTGATAGAAAACTTCCTTCTCTTCTGGAAGAGATTCTAGTTGTAGGAATCATAGAAGAACATTGTATGCTTGACAAAGATGGAGAACTCAAAGTTTCCCTTGAAGATCTTGAAAGAACTGAAAGTGAAAATATAGATCTGAAAGAAAATATAAAAGAAGTAGATAAATGCATCAAAAAGTTGAGAGAGAAAATCATGATGTTTAGAGAAAGGCATAAGGAAGTCAGTGAGAAATTGAAGCAAGCAAATGAAACCATCACTAGTCTGAAAAGTGCAAGTTGAAGAAAAGAAAAGTATTGAGGAATGCCCGATGTAATGGTGAAAAAAAATATGAGGAATGCACAAGGCTTGAACAAGAAGTGGTAAATATGAGATCAAATTTGAAGAAAGCAAGGAGTCATGAAGAAAAATTCAAGATGAGTGCTACAAAGCTTGATGAGATGATTGAAAATTAGAAAGGCTCTAAAGAAAAAGGTGGATTAGTATTTGAGATAGGAGAAAGTTCAAAGTCAGATCAGACATCAAACATTGATAAGAAGATTTAACATAGAGCTAGAGTGAATGAAAAAGTCAAATGATGAATGACTATAACAATGGTAGAATGATTCAATATTTCAATGGTTATTGTTATACATGTTATGGATTTCGGCATAAAGCTAATCAATGAAGATCTAGAATGAATTTGAAAGGAATATTGGTAAGAAGAATATCACTTGTTACAATAGTAATAGGCATAGACACAATGCTAAATTTTTTAAAAGCAAAAACATGAGAATTGATAATCCAGTAAAGAGGAATGAACTAGTAAAAAGAGTTAATTTGGTAGAAAGAAAGAAAGAGATGGAAAATATTTAGAGAAAGAAGGAAGAGACAAAAGTCAAGGATTAATCTGTACCACCATCCGGTGTAAATGTTTCCTCTAGAAACTAAGTTAAGAGCTTTGGATCAAGGGGAGCTTTAATGAACATCTTATATCCCTTGCCAAAGAAAAGGTGTTGATGCCTTTGCATGAAGATATATAATGAAGGATGAAACACTTGATCTATTGGTGAAGATTGCAGAAGAAAATATGTCAATGGAAATTTTTGGGGAGCATCAGAAGTTGTTTGTGCATACAAACAAGGGTTTACTAGCTTTATTGTTTGAAACATTCAATGTGAAATTAGGTTAGATCAAAAGGATTATAAGTAATTTTACTAAGGAAAACTCATCCATAACAAGCTTTGAGAAGGAGTAGAGCAATGAAGAAGTTAGCTCAAGGAAATCTATGATTTGGTACATTGAAACCCTAGTTTGACAAGCAAAAGCAAAGGTATTTACGAATCTTGTTTACCGTAGTTTTCAGAAAACCTTGTTTGAAAGTAGTTTGAATCTATTTTTACAATGTCTACACCAAGGGTAATTGAAGTTACAGAGAAAGCTCAACCTAAGTTTATGAAGTATCTTGCAAAATATATTGAAGATGACCCATTAGGCACTTTTTCACATGTTCTATATAGGGTTTTACCGACTGAGCATATCAAATTCTATATTCATGGAAAAATGGAAGAATTTGATCACACTAATCTAGTATATCTATGGATGAAAGAATTATTTGGAGACAATTTTTCCCTAAATCCAGAGTATCAAAACCTAGTCACAAAGAAATTGGATGTATGGAAATGGTTTTCAATTTTTTTTTGATGAGAAGTGGGTATGGCATTAAGTAGAATCCATGACAATTTTTTTTGGACCCATATGCCTAACATGATAACAAAAGGGTTATTAGAGAGGTTATAGATCCATGCTCCGCTAGACTTGTTCCCATGTTGGAATCGGTTAAGAATGAAGTGGTAATGGAAATCATTGGTGCAACATATGATAAGAGGGATTTCGTAGTAAATACCATCAAGAATCCAACTGTGAGGTATGCAACAATGTTGATTGGGTACAAAATCTATTTCACTAGCAACTCAATAATTATGTGTTTGTCACCACAATTAATGTTGAATATGAGATAGTTGAAAAGGGAATGGACTATGATCTTTGTGAGTTTCTAAGGCAACAATTGATGGAGAATTTGAAGCAAAAAAAAGGATAATAAATATGCTTTTAAGAATGGGATTTTGGTTATTTTTTTATTGTTCTATTTTCTAAAAGAACTCCCTGGAACTAAAGGAGTGAAATGGTTGCAAGGAAGACCAATCTCTCATTAGATCAGAGATTTTATGAGTAGTCTTGGTGATGGGAATGCATAAGATGAGGCACTTGGTTCCTTCTTTGCAGGTTTTCAAAAAAGAATACATGAGAGATAGGATTCCAAGGAAAATGGTAGAGAAATATAAAGATGATATCATATTTTTGGTTAGTAATAATGAATGCATCATGGAGGTAGTTGAACCAAGGATTGTGTGAATCCCTACATTGGGATATGAGGTCACTGAACAAGAGATAACTGGTTTACTTTATATTTTCTTGAAAAGTGCAAAAGATACAACTAAAGAAAGATATGAAACTTATAAATAGAAATCCATGGAAGTGTGCATGGAGTAGAAGAAACCAATAATACAAAAGAAGATTAGAAAAATGGTTGTAAAGATTGTAGAGGAAATAGGCATCTCAAAGAAACAAATGCAATATGTAAGGGAAAAAGCTAAGGGATAATCTAGTGTTGCAAGAGGATTTGAAAGCACAAGAAGATATGGTAGGATAGCTACCTCTCCTCCTTCTATTTAGAAGTCCTCTAGGACTAGGAAACCTATTGGAGAGAAAAGGAAAAAACTAAATTAGTCCTTTGGTGAAGGAGAAATCTCCTTCGTTTGTGCATATGACAAGGACAAAGAAGAAGAAGGCTACTTCGGTAGCACCACCTACTGCCCTTGTAAAGAAGAGACAAAAGAAAAAGGCAATAAGAGAAAAAAATACAAGTGGCAATGTAGTAGAAGAAGAAGAAGAGGAAGAAGGACTCCCATTGATCTGCAAGAGGAGAAGTGATGCTTCACAAGGTAAAGCTAGTGATAAAAGAATAAGATTTGACATTGTTGACATAGAAAGTGAAGAGGAGATAGAGGAAGAAAAGAAGAAATTTGTTATTCACATGAGGGAAAAGAAGAAATAAGTCACCAAGAAGGACTCTCCGAAAAAGAAGAAGAGTGAAGAAATAAAGAAGACTCTGGATGAGAGAAAAAAGAAAAAAGAAAACATAATTGGTAAGGCCTCACTCTCCTATGAAATTAGAAGCATTATTCAAAAATATTTTGTAGAATGAGATGTCAACAGAGACTACAACCCTGTACAAAGAAGCAAATGAGGTAGATAAGGCCACCATTGCTGAGGAAATTATCAAGTATATTGTTTTCCTTGAGGTTGACATGAGAAACATTAAGAAACAAATACCTAAATATTTATGGAATGTTTTGATAGAAATAATGAAAGAAGTTGTAGAAGAAGCAAGGCTAAGAGTAGAAGCATTTCTCATCTCTCCAAAGGAAAAAAAGCCGCTTTAGCCATAATATTTAGTAAGGAACTTAGAACTAAGAATAAGGTGACAACCCTTATGGGTAAAGATCAAAATGATATTGAAAGACTTAGAAAGGAAAGCATTGAAAAAGTAGAAGAAATAGCACATAAGCTAGGAATGAAACTAGAGAATAAAGAAGTGAATGTGAAGACCCCTACTCCAGAAAAAATATTGAAGGATATGTGTAAATAGATGATTCTCAACATGAGCATGATGCAAATGATGATGCTACATAGGAAAATATAACTTCGAAAGTGGAAGAAATGACATAAATGAAAGTTGATGAAGCAATGATCAGAGAAGGAATTGCAAAGGAAGATACTCCTCCTTTGGTACCAAAAGAAAACATCACTCCTTCGGTTAGCATAGAGAACCCTACAAAGGAAGAGAATGCAAATAAGGATGATGATGAAGGTGCATCTATAGATGCACAAACAAAAGAAGAAAACCCAAAAAACTCTAGAAATATTGAAGAAAATGAATCAAAAGGAAAGGCTGTGGAAATGACAAAGCCTTCTGGTGAATCCTCCAACTCCTTTGTAGATTCCTTGAAGAATCTACTAGGCATACAATTAAATTACCAACCTGTTGTTTCATCTCAATTTCTAAAACTATTGTTGCAATATGGCAATGTAGATCTTGACAAGATCTCTCCGCTTCATAAGCTACAATTGGGAGATGTACTTCATGCATTTTCCTGAAAGAAGATAATAGAGACTCACCAAAAGAGTGGAGAATTAATGGAGGAAGAAGTCAATGCATTACAAGAGGTCATACCTAGAGAAAACATTGATACATCTCTATCTAGTATGAAAAAATTAAAGCTTTTAATTGATTCTTTCAAAGAATATGCATCTAAATTGAAGGGTGAAGTACAAAAAGAGGTAGAGAAGAGATTAAATGATAAGAAGATGATGGAAATCTTAGAGAAGTGTGCACTTGCACACAATTTTTTTCAAAAATGGTGAAGAATGCATAAATTTGTGTGGATGAGGCAAAGGTCTTGTTATAATATTGCATAAAGTGTCCTAGTGCTACACAAAGCATAAAAAGTGAGATGGACTTTGTTGAGTCCTAGACCAATAAAGCCTCCGGTGCATATGATCCAACATTGGACTTGTTTGGAAACATAAGGAACACTATTGAAGATATGCATGAGAAGTTTTTCTAGCTTAAAGCACAAAGGGAAAATATCATATTATAGCTTGGAGAGATAAGGGACTTGGTGAACGACAAATTTATACAAGTCTCAAGTACCCTTCTGAATGCTAATAAGGCTATGCAGATGAATTTGGTACTTGGCACTTTGGAAGAAGGAGAAGATATATTAATGGAGCTTGAAACACAAAGTAGATTTCTTGGTATAGCATTGAAGACATAGGAAGATGGAAAGCAATAATGGTATAACCATCTACAAAAGTTGTAGGTGTCAACCTCCTTCAGTTGACATATTTCTTATCCTTTATGCATTTCAATTTTTTAGTTTTTAGATCCTTTGTAAATATGTGAAACATATAGAGTAGTTTGCAATATAGATCTTTGGTTTTTCACTCCTTATATGACTCAAGGGGAGTGAATTCTATCTTTTTTAGTTTGTACATATGGGTAAGTGCACCAAGATGGTTCCCAAAAAAGGGGCTTAAGTGGCCACTTTTTTTTTGAAATCAGGAAATACTGACCTTGGACGTGAAATTGAGGATAGCTACACTCAAAATTTCTTGATGAAACAAAAACAAGGACCGCAATGCTCCGAGTCTACTTAAACTACTAAATTTATTTTGGAAATTGTTGAGATTAAGGGGTTCAAAAGAGGGACACACACAAATTGCTGTTGTTTCTGTCAGAAAAACATAACATAGCAACTCTTGTGTGACCCAAGCACGGTGGACTTTTTGTAGTATTTTTAAAAT